>CAUYPK010124055.1:0-23300 GCA_963574355.1 Loris lydekkerianus | reverse complement strand
TTCCCGAGCCTGACTAGAAGCAGATCCATCGAGCTACTTCTGCGTAGCAACGACTCAGCAAGGCCCGGCCTGAAACTGCCTCTACCTAGATACAGCCAATGTGGTACCATGCCACTGGCCCGACCCTGTCACTCACCTCTTGCCCCGCCTTCTTTCCCTGCCCCTTCTCCACATTAAAAAATAAATAAATTCAAAAAAAAAAAATAAATAAATAAATAAATAAATATAATTCAGCACATAAACAAATTAAAAAACAAAGACCATATGATTCTCTCAATTGATGCAGAAAAAGCTTTAGATAATATCCTGCATCCCTTCATGAACAGAATACTTAAGAAAATTGGTATAGCAGGGACATTTCTTAAACTGATAGAGGCCATCTACAGCAAACCCACAGCCAATATCGTATTGAATGGAGTTAAATTGAAATCATTTCCACTCAGATCAGGAACCAGACAAGGCTGCCCATTGTCTCCACTGCTCTTTAACATTATAATCGAAGTTTTAGCCACTGCAATTAGGGGAAAAAAGGTGATCAAGGGTATCCATATAGGGTCAAAAGAGATCAAACTTTCACTCTTTGCAGATGATATGATTGTATATCTGGAAAACACCAGGGATTCTATTACAAAACTCTCAGAAGTTATCAAGGAATACAGCAGCATCTCAGATCACAAAATCAACATTCATAAATCGGTAGCCTTTATATACACCAAGCTGAAAAAACAGCTAAGGATTCTATTCCATTCACAGTAGTGCCAAAGAAGATGAAATATTTGAAAGTTTATCTAACAAAGTACATGAAAGATCTCTATAAAGAGAACTATGAAACTCTAAGAAAGAAAAGAAATAGCTGAAAATGTTAACAAATGGAAAAACATACCATGCTCATGGCTGGGAAGAATCAACATTTCCTTTTGGAAAGATGTTTGGAGAACACTTAGAGATCTAAAAATAGATCTTCCATTCAATCCTAAAATTCCTCTACTAGGTATATACCCAGAAGACCAAAAATCACATCATAACAAAGATATTTGTACCAGAATGTTTATTGCAGCCCAATTCATAATTGCTAATTCATGGAAAAAGCCCAAGTACCCATCTATCCATGAATAGATTAATAAATTGTGGTATATGTACACCATCGAATATTATGCACCCTTAAAGAAAGATGGAGACTTTACCTGTTTCATGTTTACATGAAAGGAGCTGGAACATAGTCTTCTTAGTAAAGTGTCTCAAGAATGGAAGAAAAAGTATCCAATGTACTCAGCCCTACTATGAAACTAATTTATGGCTTTCACATGAAAGCTATAACCCAGTTATAACCTAAGAATAGGGGGAAGGGGGAAAGGGAGGTGAGGGAGTGGGAGGATGGGCGGAGGGAGGATGATTGGTGGGATTACTAAACTTGCGGTGCATCTTACAAGAATATGCGTGAAACTTAGTAAATGTAGAATGTAAATGTCTTAACACAATAACTAAGAAAATGCCAGGAAGGCTATGTTAACCAGTATGATGAAAATGTGTCAAACGGTCTACAAAACCAGTGTATGGTGCCCCATGAGCGCATTAATGTACACAGCTATGATTTAATAATAATAAAAAAAAATTATCGCTGCAAGGACCAAAAGCAACATCCCTCGATTTGTCTGAAAAGATCAGATAATTCCAAGTGAAAACTTCAGCTTTGGCAAAAAAATAAAATAAAAGGATGAAAATAAAATTTACGTGTTGCCTACCTTATCTGCTTTCTTTGAGGAATATGACATTGAACCAAACAAAAGGATTACAATGATAATTTCTGTGAAAGAGCACTTGCACATGCTTGCAGATGAAATTTCATCGTACTTTCCAAATCTACCTGACACCCCATTTGTAATTGCCAGAAGCCCATTCACAGTCAAAGTTGAAGATGTTCCTGAGAGACAGCACAAGAGGAGTTCATTTAACTTACTAACATCGATGCAGCGAGAACTGATTTCTCTACAATGCCAGTTAAAAAATTCTGGATCAAGTGTTTGCAGTCATATCCTGTTCTGTCTGAGACTGTGTTGTGCCTTCTTCTTCCATTTCCAACAACATGTCTTTGTGAAACAGGGTTTTCCAGCTTGTTGGTTATCAAGTCTAAATACAGTAGTCTCATTGTGGAAGATGATCTTCGTTGTGTTCTTACAAAGACTGCCCAGAGAATTTCTAATCTGGTGAGAAAGATGCAATCTCAACCTTCGCACTGAGGTTGGCTTTTTATGCATACTGTCGCAAAATGTAGCAATGTAGTTTACTGTTGTTAGACTGTTACCCATGCTACACCATGCTTCAAGACAAAATTTCATTTATTTGTAATTAGAAATAATAAATATTTCACAATATACAATTACATATTGTTTTTGTGATTAATCACTATGCTTTAATTATGTTCAATTTGTAACAATGAAAATACATCCTGCATATCAGATATTTACATTATGATTCATAACAGTAGCAAAATTATAGTTACGAAGTAGCAACGAAAATAATTTTATGGTGGGGGGGATCACCACATGAGGAACTGTATTAAAGGGATGCAGCATTAGGAAGGTTGAGAACCCCTGTCCTAAATCATTGTTGGTCTCACAAAATTGAATGTTAGGTATATTACATACAGCAGCAAAAATTTATTTCTTGTATGTTCACAGAAAGCTTGTAAACCCCCTTTAGAAGTAGGGCGGTTAATACAAATGGACATTAGAGAAGGAAGAGAATAAAAGCTGGCTGACATTTAGAAATCAGTATGCCTCTCACTACTGTGCCCATGCATTTGGGAAACTTGTTAATATACCACTTAGCGTGTCCTTCCTTCTAACTTGCTTATCTAATTTACCTTTCCTAAACAAATTCCTTCAATGTATCACATTGCTTTTATTCATGTACCTCATTTTTTTTCTTACTATATATTATATCTTATAAAGGCTTCACTTAGGTGGGTTTTAATATGTATCATAATTTAAAGGCCTGTGAGGCATTATATAATAATACTTTGAAAGCACTGAATCTTAGCCACTAGACTATTAGGAGCCATGATAATTAATACTCTGAGAACACAAATTCCCACTTTCAAAATGGAACATTTCTTTAAATATTTTTACCTTTCAAAAAATTATTCTGCCAAATTGTAGACATAATTATTGTCAAGTAATAGGTACCATTTTGCCTTGTCAGGGTGCTTATGTACCTACCATATAGCAATCATGCATTTTAATCCACAGAGCAAGGCAGTAATTCAGCACTGACAGATGCATCTATATGTACATTTTAAAACAGAAACCCTGACTCATTTAGTACCAGGTAATTATTGTGCCCTTAACGTAAATGAACATTACCATAACCTTTATACAAATGCTGACAACCTCTAAAATATTTGCACATAACTAAATGCTTCCATAGTGTATGTACCAAAAAGGATGTTTTGGCCAAGTAGCAAAAAGGAGAAACTATGGAGGGTGGGACCCTATTAAACCTATTGAAAAAGTGAAAATAAGCAAGATTAATGTTCACTTTGCTTTTAATTTCCTGAACTCAAATATTAACAAACATCTATCCTAAAAAGAAAAACCTAATTGTTTCTAGTAAATTTCTCACATAAAAGGAAAAGTAAAATCTGTCAGGTAATAGAATAAATATTATTTAAAAGAACCTCACTCACCATACACTAATGATACATCAGACACAGAAAAACTGCTTTAAAAGTAAATTGAGCTTATAATTATTTCAAATTAAAAGTTTAAAAAAGGCAAGTACCCACTATCAGATATGTTTTCAAATTGCAGCAAAATACCTTGAAACAACTTGAATATCATGAATAATGAATTACATAAAATCTCACTTCTTGACTAGTGAGTTATCTAAATACCAGTCTATATCCAACATACCTACTACTAGAAAAATAAACAAACAAAAATCAAATGCACTTATGATGGAGTCAGTAGTGCCATTTTGAATTTAAGGAAATGGGTATCATTGAGAATGATTCTTTGAATCTTCTTATATTTATATTCTTATATTCTTCTTATATTAATTATTCTTTGAATCTTCTAATAGGACGTAAATTTAAAAAGCTTAATTTCATAAAGTATACTTCAAAGAAGTAAAATAATGCAGATTATAGTCTCAAAACACAACAATTCAGCTAGAAATCAATAACATAAAAATAACCAGGAAATTCCTATGTCTGAAAAGATAGAAGTATGCTTACTTATAGGCCAGAATAAAAATTCCAATTATTTATATATATAAATATATGTTCACATACTTGTATGTATATATTCTAAAAATAGATAAATTATTAGAATTATTCAGTGAGCTTATGCCAAGATTCCTGGATACAAGATCAATTAGTCGAAAATACCAATTGTATTTCTATAGGAGTGATAAGCAGTTAAAAAATGAAACTACAAATGATCCCGTTCAAAATGAAATGATAAAAAATAGTTTTAATTTAGGAATAAAACTAACAAAAGAAGTTAAAGACCTTAATTCATAAAACTGTCAAACATTATTGCAAGAAACTTAAGAAAACCTAAATAAATGAAAGAATACATTGAGAGAGGATACCCAGGAAGGGTGAGGTCTAAGAGAACAGAGGTCTTCTCAAGGAGACCCCAAAGATACACCTACAGGGTCCTCCCCATGGTGACTCAACTCTTAGGAATATGTAGAAACTTAACTTCCCGGGACCTGGAAATTTCTACTTCTGTGAAATCCTACAGTTCTGTGGGGGCTGGAACAGCTTCTCCTGATCAACTCAAACTGACCAATGAGAAAGGTACCGTTCGGTTGGAACTTTTTGACTGGAGATAAAAAGGGACAGTCAGAGAGTGTGGCCATTTTGGACTTTTCCATGCCGTCTGCTCCGCCAGCTGAATAAAAGCCTTTTCCTCTTAAACACGGTGTTTGGGTGCTCTTTCTCTCCATTGAACCTCATCTTCCCACAACAACATCATGTTCATGAACAGGAAATCTTAATGTTTTTACCACATAAGACTTTCAGAAACCAATGTATATATTTAAGGCAATCTCAAAATAAGGCAAAAATTTGTTTGAGAAATTTCATAAACTCATTCACATATATGGAACAGCAAAAAGATAAGAACATAAGGATGGTCAGTCTTTATAGTTAAATGATAAGAAAATTATTGACTCAGTTTTTCAGTAAAGACTAAAATCAATCTCTCTCTGCTTGCTTTCTTTCTCTGTCTAGCAGACCTACTAGTGGCCACCCACACCTAAGTTTCCTTTTCACAAATCACAGGAAAGAGCAGACAAAAAGGAAATGTGAATTCTTCCTCTTTACAATCCATCAGCTCTCCTATAGCCTCAAGACCAAACCATAGGAAGTATGACCATCAGGCCTCAAAATCAGAAGCAGCTGTATAAAGTTCTCTTCAACATGGCCGGAGGAAAAACATAGCATTCACATTTGTAATATCTGGAGAATTTGGCTACAATAACTGTTTTTCTCTTTGTCTCCCTAAACTTCAGATACCTACTGGGCTTCAGGGTGGGCATTCTTCCTTTCTTTCTTTGGGATGTCATGCTACCTCCTGCTCTCTTTTCTGTCTTTCCTATTCTCTTCTCCCCTCTCTCCTTCTAAAAGATAAAATGAACTTATACTTTTATATCCTAATCTTGGTCTAGAGAAAATCTTTTGTTGTACTGTGTGGAGCACCTGCTGAGCTTTCCCCCCTAACAAGAAGAGAAAAGATTCTCCTAAAAAAGAACAAAGTAGGAAGACTTGCTCTGCTAGATGTCCCTTGCTTCATCAATAGCACACCATGGTGTTGGTGTAAGGACAGACAAGTCGGTCAGAGGAACCCAGTGGAGAACCTGGAAACACACGGACACCTACAAGGTTGGCAACAAGGGTGGCACCACAAAGCTGCAATGAAAGGATAATCTTTCTAACTAACAGTGCTGCAAAAACTGGCTCTCCACATAGATAAAAAATACACCATAAAGGTAAATACTGATGTATTGGCTATATTAAAATTAATAATTTCTGTTTATAAAGACATAGACTAACACACAAACTTCACATAACATAACAAATGGATTGGGAGTCTAAAAAAAGAACCATATGATAATTAGAAGATAACCTGGGTGAATTGCTCTTTAACTTTGGTGTACTAACACAATAAGATAAAATATTGGTTAAATCAAGTTATATAAAAGCTAAAAAAAAGAATTGTCATGGCAAGAAAATGCCATAAATGGAGTCCAAAGATACCTATCAAAGTGGCGGATAATATCTGAACCTATACCACAGCAAAGAGGCTAATGACTCTGACATATAAAGGACTCTCAGACAGTAAGGAGTTAAGAGTAAAAAATCCCTAGAAACATGAGAAAAAAGACAATTCACAAAAAGTATATAAAACATGGACATTAACCATATGTAAAAATATTCAAACTCACTAGTAACAGAAAATGCAAATTAAAACAGTGAGATACCATGCTCACTTATCAGACTGGCAAAAATTAAAATGCATGGACAACACATTCTGTTGGCAAGCTGTGGGAAACAGACACTCTCATTTACTGTTGTTAGAAATGCAAAGTAGGTCAACTCTTCTGGAGGTAAATTTGGCAATATCTAGCAAAACTACATATGCACTTTGCTTTTGACCAAGTAATCTCCCTTCTAACAATCTGCCTTGAAAATAAAAATTAAAAAATACGTATGTACAAGGCTATTCGCTACAGCACTGTTTGTAACTGCAAACTATTGGGAATAATCTAAATGTTCAAACATCGCAAAATGGTGAAGTAAGTTATGGTAAATCCACACAATTGAGTAATACATAACTGTAAAAAAAATAGTAAGAACAATCTTTATTTACTAATAGGGAGTGATTTCCAGGACATGAGTGAAAAAGAAAATTGTAAAAGAAATTTTGTAAAGAAAAAGTATAAGACACATCTACAGTGCATCTTAGAATGGGTATAGGCAATTGCACTAATGTACACAGCTATGATTTAACAACAACAACAACAAAAAAAAAAAAGATCCACAATGTCTAATTAAACCTCTCTCACATGATTAAGAAAAAAAAAAAAGTATAAAAAAGCATTCATTATCTTTTCATGTGTGCAAAAGAACTGTACAGAGGTTTAAACAGAAACTAAAGAGATTGGTTTTCTTTAGGAGACAGGTGCAAATAAGGTAAAAATATTGAAGAAACGAAAATGAAGTAGTAGGATGAGTAAAGAGTGATACTTCTGCAAGAATACCCTGTCTTGGAAGCTTTCCATTTTACAACTGAAAAAGAAAAGGAGAAAAGAAATCCCTTTTTGTATAGTTATAACATAGAACCATGATAATGCTGCATATAGCAAATAAACAAAGAAATATATAATTAAAATCAATTAGTATTTTTGAGAGAACCTAAAATGGAATAAAAATTATTATATAGCAAATAACATTAAGAGGGATGTGAATGAAAAAGAATTTACGTAACTTCATAAAACAGGATTTGACTATATTCTGTAAAGCTACACAAGGAAACAGCTGCATACAAACCTTGATCTTGATTAGTAAGTTTGTATAGGATAGAAATTCTGAAAATACTTCTTTTATACTATTATTCAATAAACAAATATATAATGGGTAATACAGTACAGGTTTCTCACTGTACGGTCACAAATAAGAAATGGGGAAAAGGATAGAATTAATATTATGATGTTGGCTGAGGATCATGGCATCGCTACGCGTGCCCTGGTACTATGGCATCATGGCTTTTAATATATTCAAAGACAGAAGAGAAATAAATACAAATGTGTGTGTAGGAGCTTGTTAGTACATGGAATGACATCAAGCAGCAACAACCACACCCAGGATAAAGATTTTTGTTCCTATCACTTACCAATGAAAGAAACCCCAGGGCTCCTTGGAGAAACAGCTGCTTTCTGGCCTGATGAGGGGAAAATAGAAGATTCTAGAACATTGGGTGGTACCAGAAACTTAGAAAGTACTGAAAAAATGATGGGAGCATGCTAAGAAGACAAAACAAGGCAAATTGAAAGACTTCCTAATGGTCAAAATCAAAACACCAAAATAAAATGATGGTATTGAATTACAACCCTGGAATAAAATTAAGTTGACCCTTGAACAACAAGGGTTTTAACTGCACAGATCTCCTCACACCTGATTTTCTAACACCCCTGCCCTTAATGAGACAATTAAGGCCAATCTCTGTTCCTCCTCAGCCTACACAATGTGAAGATGACAAGAACGAAAAGCTTTATAATGATCTACTTCCATTTAATGAACAGCAAATGTATTTTCTCTTCTCTAGCTTATTTTATAAGAAGACAGCATATAATACATGTAACATACAAAATACATATTAATTGATGGCTTATGTTATTAGTTAGGCTTCCAATCAACAGTCAGATATTACTAGTTAAGTTTGAGAAAAGTCAAAAGTTGTACTTACATTTTCTACTGCACATGGGTGGGAGGCATCAGCACTCCTAACCCTTGTGTTATTCAAAGGTTAACAGTATTCTTAAGTACATACTCTTATAAGGAGGCACATGGGCAAAAAAGAAACAATTCTTTACAGTAAAATTCTAATTCATACATGAAAAAAGGAAAGAAACTGAAAATCAATATTTGAGATAGTCACAAAACTGAAATTCAAAATTGTACAGTAAGGACTACTGCAAGCAAAGACCATTGAAAGGTATTAAAATTAGATGAAAGTTTAATGAGAAACATAAATTATATAGTTTCAAAGTTTCCCCACAGAAAACACTTAATAATCATAAAGCAAAAAAACAACTTTAGAATAGAGAAATCTGCAGACAACCTCAACTAAGTAATCGCCAGTATTTAAGACCTACCAACAACACCCTTCACCACCACCACCGCATAGTGCACCGAGAAGGGCACAATATCGCTTCCATGGTGTTCTTGCCCCCCAAATGGAAAAGAATCAAAGACCAAACCAAGGGGCAGTTTCTAAAATAATTGACCAATATTTTTCAAAACCTGTCAAGGTCAAAGAAAATGAAAAAGAGGTATTACTACAGATTGGATGAAGGGGAGGTGACTACTAAATGTAATGTATGATTGTGGACTGGATCCTGGATGAGAACAAGTATGTTATTGGGGAAACAGGCAAAATGAGAAAACGAATGTAGATAAGTCAATAGCATTGTGCCAGTGTTTATTTACAGATTTGGATAAAGGTACTATGGTTATAAGAGATGATACCAATAGTGGAAACAATATGAAGGATACACAGGAATGCTCTGTAATGTATCTGCAACTTTTCTGTAAGCCTAAAATTACTTTAAAATTTAAAAAATTAAAAGCATTGTTAAGAAAAAAAGACATTATTAGGAAACAGAAAGAAACCACCAAGTAGAAGAAATTTATAACACACATTCTTTCCTACATCAAATATATGCATATTCTAGGACCTGGAAATTCCCATTTAAGGTATATATTCAGTAGACATGCATGAGTACATGTGTCTGAAGCACATGTGCAAATATGTTTGGCTATTATTGGTAATCACCTCAAACTACTACCCATCCAAATACCTATATATAGCATAATATTATACAACAATGATAAGGAATTATTCCCACAAATCATCAATGAATTTCAAAATTACAACTTGAACAACAGCCAGACATAATGGAACATAGGTTACATTTATGTAAGGTTCAAAAACAGGCAAAACCAAACACTAGTGTTTATAAATGACTACTTGAGTAGTGAAAGTGTAAGGAAGAGTAGTAAAATAAAAACCACAGAGGTCAGGGTTGGTGGTTATTTTCAGTAGGACATAGAAGGTAACTGGGAAAGAGCAAGTTAGGGCCTCTGGGATGCCAGAAATATTTTCTTTCTTATCCTAAGTAGTGGTTAAATGGGTGTTGGTTACACAAAATTTCATTAGGCTGTACATTTGTTTTATATATTTGCTATATGTATATTGTATTTCATAATATAAGACCACATAATAAATAATACAAAAGTCATATACTCACACTAACCAACATAAGCAATCAGTAAGAGCAAGAGTGACTCCCAAACAAGGGGTATAATATTGCCACATTAATATATTTTAACATTCCTATATAAATAGATTACTATTTTTTAGAGATAAGATTCTAGGGAATCCTAAAGTCATGTATCCCCTTCTTAGTAATGAACCTGTATAATCTAAGGCAAAAATACAACATGAAAACAAAAAACTCACATATCTAGGCAAAATGGTTTTAAATACAAAGGAATTAAAGTTGACAAAAAGAAACACAAGGGAATTAAAATGTACAGACAGCTTTTCTACTGTCAGCCAAGATAGTAGTAAGGACCAGGCTAGCTCCTACTCCCATTGAGCAAGTAAACGCTCAGCATACAAAGATAATGAATGGTTGCCAAAAATCAGAAGGCAGTGCAGGTCAGCAGCACCTAGGAAAGGGGAGACAATGAAGTATGTCACCATGACTTCCCCAGATTGCTACCTTGAGTTTTCAGATCCTAGTGCAAAAAGGAAGCCAAAACATTCATTATCCAGTCTGCTGCCAGTCCCTGATCTAAAGAAATAAAAGAATACGTCCACAAAAAGACTTGTACTCAAGTTCCACAGCAGTTTTATTCATAATAGCCCCAAACTAGAAACATCTCAAATGTCCATAACAGTTAAATAAACAAGTAAATGGTGACACAGATAAACAATAAAATAGTCAACAATAAAAAGAAATAGACTATTAACAAATGTAACAACATGGATGAATCAAATCAACCTACTTTTCAATAAAGCACAGATCCTACACTTTCATTTATATAAACCTATAGAAAATGGAATACTAAATAGCAGATGGTTGCTAGAAAAGAAAATCAGGACATGGAATAAGGGAGGCACAACAAGTGATGAGGGTAGAAAAGGCTAGGAGGAAACTTTTGGAGGTAATGAACATGTTCTGCATCTTATCCTGGCAATGATGATTTCACATCTAAACCGATAAAATTGTAAACTTTAACCATGTGCAATTTATCATAAATCAATTTTGCTTCAACAAAGCTACAAACAAGACTTTATCTTCAAAATTCTGTGAAATATACATAGAAAAAGAAAATCTAAACCCTAAAAGAAAATCACAGACCATACAGAAAATCAAACCTACCTAAAATCCTAAATCAAAAGAGAAATCAAAGACTATCTTGAGGTAAATGAAAATGGACATACCAGAACTGATGAGGTGCAGCAAAAGCAGTCCTAAGAGTGTAATTTATAGCAATAAACACCTATATCATAAAACACCTATCTCAAACAAATATTAAAGCTCAAGGAAACAGAAAAAGAAAAACAAACTAAGCCCCAAATTAGCAGAAGGAAGGAAATGATAAAGATTAGAGTAGAAACAAACAAATCAGAGTCTAGCAAAATAATAGGAAAAAAAGTCAATGAAACTAAGAGTTGGTTTTTTAAACTGATAAGTGAAATTGACAAACTCTTAGCTAGATTAAGAAGAAAGAGAAAAGATTCAAATAAATAAAATCAGAAATTAAAGAGGAGACATTACAACTGATACCAAAGAAATACAAATATGAATAACTATAGCAAATAAGTTAGATAACCTAGAATAAATGGATAAATTTCTGGACACTTAACTATTTACTGAGACTGAGTGATAAAGCAATAGACAATTTGCAATATAGCAAGTAAAGAGATGGAACCAGTAATAAAAAGTCTCCCATCAAAGAAAAGCCAAGGACCTGACCTCTTCATAGCTGGTTTCTACAAAACATTTAAAGAATGAATACTAAACCTTCTCAAACTCTTCCCAAAAAACAAAGATGAGAAAATACTTCCTAAGTGTTTTTGCAAGGTAAGCATTACCTTGATACCAATGCCAGACAGGACATTAAAAATATAGAAAACTACAGACTAATAACCTTGTGAATTAAAGTACAAAAATCCTCAACAAAATACTAGCAAACTAAATTCAACAGTACATTAAAAAGATCATAAACCATGATCAAGTGGGATTTATCCCAGGGATATAAGGAGGGTTCAATATATGCAAATCTATAATGATACACCATATTCACCCCCACAACTCAGGCAACAAAGCAAAAATAAGACATGAGATTACATAAACTAAAGTCTCTACACAGTGAAGAAAGAATAATTTACTAGGCATATGTCTGATAAGGGGCTGATTTACAAAATATATACGGAACTCAAATTCAAAAGCAAGAAAACAAATAATCTGACTGAAAAATAAACAAAGGGCATGAATGGACATTTCTCAAAAACAAGACATACAAATAAGGGACGTGTAAATTAAAACCACACCTGTCAGACTGGTTATTATCAAAAAGATAATCATCTCCAGTTCCACCCAAATTGTTGCAAAAGTCATTAATTCATTCTTCTTGATGGCTTAGTAGCATTCCACAGTATACATATACTACCTTTGTTAATCCACTCATGAATTGAAGGTACTTAAGATGATTCCACATCTTTGCAGTTGTGAATTCTGTTGAAATAAACATTAAAGTACAAGTGTCTTTTTGATAAAATGATTTCTTTCTGGGCCGTGCCTGTGGCTCAAAGGAGTAGGGCACGGGCCCCATATGCCAGAGGTGGTGGGATCAAACCCAGCCCTGGCCAAAAACTGCAATAAATTAAGTAATTAATTAATTAATTTATTTATTTATTTATTTCCATTTGGGCAAAATGTCCAGCAGGGGGATTACTGAATCAAATAATAGGTCTACTCTAAGCTCTTTGAGGAATCTCCATACTGATGTCTAGAGGTTGTACTAATTTGTAGTTCCACCAATGGTGTACAAGAAACCCTTTCTCTCTAGGTCCACACTACTATCTATTGTCTTTAGACTTTTCAAGAAAAGCTATTCTAACTAGGGTAAGGTAATATCTCATTGCAGTTTTAATTTGCATCTTCTTGATGATTAGTGATGTTGAGTATTTCTTCACCTGTCTACAATGACCACTACCTGAGTGATGGGCACAATTATAACCATGACTCAAGCGTAATGCAAATGATCTATGAAACCAAAAACATTTGTACACCTGTAATATTTTGAAGTTAGAAAAAAAAAAGACAAAAGATAAATGTTTGAGATGATGTGAAAAAAAGGGGAACCCTTGCACACTGTTGCTAAGAATATAAATTAGTATAGGCACTAAAGAAAACAATATAGAAATTGGAGATTCCTCAAAAAGCTAAAAATAGAATTATCACATGATCCAGAAATCCCACTTCTGGCTATATATCTAAAGGATGTGGAAGCAGTATGTCAAAAAGTTTTCTGTATTTTATGTTTACTATAGCAATATTCACAGTAGCAAGTTATAGAACCAACCTCAGTGTCTACTAAAGGATGAATGAAGAAATGTGGTACACATATACAATGGAATATTATTCGGCTTTAAAAAGGAAGGATATTTTGTCAATTGTGACAACACGAATGAAACTTGAGAGTATTATACTAAGTGAAGCAAGCCAGATATAGGAATAGCTCACAGCCTCACTTAATATGTGATATCTAAAACAACTGAATTCACAGTAATATAGAGTCAAATGGTGATTACAAAGGCTGGCTTGGCAGAAATAGATGTTGGTCAAAGGGTATGGAGTTTCCATTACATAGGAAGAATTAAATTTTTAAAGAATATACTGCATATATGATGACTATAGTTAATAATACTGTATTATACATTTTGAAATTGCTAATACTTTTCAAATGTTCTCTTCAGAAAAAAATAAGTATGTGAGGTGATAAGTATGTTAATTAGCTCAATTTAATCATTGTACTTTGTGTATATATATCCAAACATCACTTTGCATCCCACAAATATTATAATTTGTCAATTTACAGTAGAATGAAAAAGGGTTTTAAAAACTCCCTAAATTGATTACCCACAATGATTCTAAATAGTTTATTTATTATTTCAAGAACTGCTTGTGTAAGAATGATACAGAATACTTTGAAAAGTAGATTTTAACAGAGAAACCATTAAATACCGTATATACTCGAGTATATACAGTATATAGTGTCCTACCTAACTTATTATCTAATGACCTCAAGAATATTCTATGGCTTACAAAAAAAGACAAGAGAATGATTTACATATAGATTTAGTCTCAAATCTGAAATCATCTGAATAATCATATTGATAAATTCTCATATCCTTGAGGTAGACCCCACAATCATTATTACAGGCAACAATTCTCAGAAGGGACAACTGAAACTAACATTGTGTAAGTGAATGTGTAAAGCATATTTGTAGAATGGTTAAATGGTTACAAAAGTGATCAATATTATCAAAAACATTTCTACTCCTTTAGCGTTTTGAAATTTAAAAAGGGAGGGGAGGAGCAAAATGACAAACCAAAAGGATAGTTCAGTTGAGCTCTCCTAGAATGACTGGGGAAAAAAAGAGAACCAAGCCATACCTGCCACGGGAAACTTCCTCTGAGTCATAGCTCAAGGAGCAGAAGGCAACCATACTGAGAAGGTCTCGGAGACCAGGCATCTACCATTGTAGGAAGGTTGTGAGAAGGTCTAACCAGAGGCCTAAATTAATTCCACCTGCTAGGATCAGAACTCCACTGTTGGGACAGGCTAAGGGATTCCCATACCCCAGGGAACTGATGTCAGGGGGCACTGTGAGACCTGCCCCTGAAGAATTCTGGAGAGTTTTAAGATCCCAACCTGACAGGGTCTGAATGCTCAGCAGACAATCATGCAATCACGCAGGGCAACTAAGTTAGGAATAAGGACCATAGAGGTTGCCAGCTATGTTCTCAGATTCAAACAAACAAACAAACAAAAAACCCACAGTGCCACCTGGTGTGGCATATATATTCCTATTAAAGTTAGTCCCTTCCACTGTATATATATAAATTTTTTTAGTATTTTATTTATTCATTTGTTTTTACTTCTTTTATTTCATTTTTCTTTTCTATACAACTGAGGTTGTATTCTGTTTGGCTATTTGAGCATTTATTGTTTTGTGTTTTACTTTTTCCTACTTTCTTTGGTTGTTCTATTCCTAACTTCCATTTTTCCTTTCATCAAGAGCAAGAACTCCTGTATTTTTCATCAAGGAATTTTAGCCTCATTTATTCTATTTCCCGCCTCTTAATTCTGTCTGTTAATAGAGACTCTTCTAATTTCCTTATCTTTCCCATATAAATCACTCATGTGACAGCTCCTTCTTTGCTCTTTCTTCTCTATTTCCCTTTTTCCTTTTCTCTCTCTCTTTTATTTGATACAACCATGTTTTAAATTTTCTTTATGTATTCCTATTTTGTTATTATTATTATTTTCCTATCCTCTCTCATATTTTCTTTGTTACCTAGTGCTGGAGTGGCATGACTGTGGTCTGGTGGGGAGGTCACAGCAGTAGTATGGCTCAAGGAGACCATGAGATCATGGTCTAAGAAGCCCTTTTAACTTTGGCTTTGGTAAGACAGTAATGGCAAGCTCACACTATATAATTATTCTATTTCTTTTATTTTTATTTATTTTTTTCCTTCCTGATTTAGTTTTTACTCTTCTCTTTATCTTCCTATTTCTGGCAGAGGAATAGTTTGCCTTTGCTCAGGCTGGTAAGGAGCTCCTGATTTCAAGAAACCCATCCACCCTAGCCTCTAAAAATCCTAGAATTACAGGGGTGGACGTAACACAAGGCCATTCAATATATTTCTTCTATCACTATCATTCTCCCCTCCTGTCCTACCATTCTTTTCTTTCATCCCTTTCCCTTTTTTCTTTTCTTTTTTCTTTCTTTTCCTCTTCTTTCTCACTGCTTGCACTTTACCCTTCTCTGTGCTTTGACCTAGCTCTGAGAAAAGGTAATTTGAAGCAAAGGAGGAAGCAAGAAGGAAAAAGAAGAACAAAGAGGTGAACAACAAGAAAGTACAAATGAGGAGGAACCAATAGAAAAATTCGGGTGGCACTTGTGGTTTAGTGAATAGGGTACCGGCCCCATAATCCATAGGTGGCAGGTTCAAACCCAGCCCAGGCCAGCTAAACAACAAGGACAACTACAACCAAAAAATAGCCGGGCATTGTGGCGGGCACCTGTAGTCCCAACTACTCAGAAAGCTGAGACAAGAGAATTGCCCAGGTCCAAGAGCTGGAAGTTTCTGTGAGCTGTGATGCCACAGCACTCTACTGAGGGTGACAAAATGAAACTCTGTCTCTAAAAAAGAAAGAAAGAAAGAAAGAAAGAAAGAAAGAAAGAAAGAAAGAAAGAAAGAAAGAGAAAGACAGAAAGAAAAAAAAATTCACACAACATTCAAAAACCAAGAGAGCAATTCTCCCAAGGGACCATGTGGGACCTATGCCAGGAGACTTTACCAATAAAGAATTAATAAACTGACAGTAAAGTAATTTCAGATATGGATGATAAAGACAATAAAAGGAATGGATGAGAAAATGGAAAGGCAGAACCAAAAGTAAAATGAGAGATATGCAGAATATAGAAAGGATATGACAGAGCTTAAAGAAATGAAGGAGAAAATCAGGGAATGTAAAGATGCAGTAGAAAGAATCAAAAATAGGTCACACCATAGAGAAGAAAGAACCTCTGAACTACAGGATAAAGTATCCAAGTTAACCCAGATAGTCAAAAAGTCAGAAAAGGAGAGAAAGTAGAAAAGTTCTTTAGAGAAATACAGGACTCCATGAAGCATTCAAACATAAGAATAATAGAGATTCCTGAAGGGGAAGAAGATTCTCCCAAAGGAACGGAAGCCCTACTGGAGACCATCATAAATGAAAACTTCCCAAGTTGTACTAAAGATCCTGACATACTCATTTCATATGGATACCAAACTCCGGATCATCTCGACTCAAACAGAGCCTCTCCAAGACACATTGTAACGAACATTTCCAAAATCAAGATGAAAGAAAAAATTCTGCAAGCAGCCAGGAGTAAACACGAACTGACCTACAGAGGCAGAGCCATTAGAATGACAGCATACTTTTCAAATGAAACCATCCAAGCTAGAAAAGCATGATCATACACCTTCAAAATTCTTAAACAACACAATTTCCAGCCCAAAATTCTGGATCCTGCTAAACTATGCTTCAAAATTGATGTCAAAATCAAATCCTTTGCAGATATACAAGCACTGAGGAAATTTGTCGCAACAAGACCACCTCTACAGAAAATACTTAGACCTAACACCAACCATCACAATGAACTATCAGCAAAGTAAACAACCAGAATCCAAAGGTAAAACTTAGCTTTCCCAGTGGCAGAAAGGATATAACTATACACTGCACTTTCACAAAATAAGATGACTAGAACTCCACCACACTTATCAATTCTCTGAATAAATGTCAAGGGATTTAACTCACCACTGAAGTGGCACAGGCTGGCTGATTGGATCAAAAAGCACAAGCCATCCACATGCTGTCTCCAAGAGACACACCTAGCCTTCAAGGACAAAACAAGACTCAGGGTCAAGGGATAGAAAACAGTATTTCAAGCAAATGGAAATCAGAAGAAAGTAGGGGTTGCAATCTTATTTTCGGATACAAACAGATTTAAAGTAACTAAAGTTAAGACGGAGATAGACATTTTATACTAGTCTAATGAACAATACAACAGTAAGAAATTTCAATTTAAAATATTTATGATCCAACTTAAATGTTTCTAGATTTATAAAACAGATCATGTTGGTCTAATCAATCCGATACCCCATAACATCACAAAAGCCAAGGACTTTAAAAAACCTCTGAAAGAACTGGGAAGATCCTCTAAACAGAAACTAAACAAAGATATAAAGGACTTAATGTGACCCTAGAGCAAAAGAGAATAATAGAGATATACAGAACACCCCATCAGAAAGGTAAAGAATATACATTGTTTTTTATCAGCCCATGGTATGTACTTCAAAATAGCCCACATCCTAGGATACAAATCAAACCTCAGCAAAATTAAAAGAATAGAAATTACACCTTGTGTCTTCTCAGACCACAAGGCAATAAAAGTGGAACTCAACTCCAACAAAAACGTTCATCCACAGACTTGGGTATTAAACAACCTCATGCTGACTGAATGATAGAACTAAAAGAGGAAATCATTACATTCCTCAAACATACCAACGTTGAAGACACAAGTTACCAAAACTTATGGGATACAGAAAAAGCAGTCTTAAGAGGGAAATTTATTGCATTAGATACCTACACTCAAAAATCATAAAGAAAGCACATCAACAACCTCACAAACCATTATATGGAATTGAAAAGGGAGGAACAATCCAATCCCAAACCCAACAGAAGAAAAGAAATAACCAAAATTAAATCATGAATTAATGAAATTGAAAAGAAAAGAATCATTCATCAAATTAATGCAGCCAAAAGTTGGTTTTTCAAAAAAATAAAATTGATAAAACATTGGCCAGATTAGAAAGAGAAAAGTGGCTTCGCACCTGTGGCTCAAGCAGCTAAGGCGCCAGCCACATACAACAGAACTGGTGGGTTCGAATCTAGCCTGGGCCCACGAAACAACAATGATGATTGCAACCAAAAAATAGCCAGGCGTCGTGGTGGGTGTCTGTAGTACCAGCCACTTGGAAGGGAGAGGCAGGAGAATCGCTTGAGGACAGGAGTTGGAGGTTGCTGTGGGCTGTGATGCCAAGGCACTCTACCTAGGGTGACAGCTTAAGAGTCTGGGTGAGGGGAGTGGAGGGGAGAGGAGGGAAGGGGAGGGGAGGAGAAGAGAGGAGAGGAAAAAAGAAAGAAAGAAAGAAGTACAATCACTAGTAACCTCAATCAGAAATGATAAAGGGGAAACAACAGATGCCACAGAGATACAAGCGATTATCAATGAGTACTATAAGAAACTCTATGCCCAGAAATTTGAAAATATGGAGAAAAATGGATCAATACTTGGAATCACAACCTCAGCCCAGTCTTAGTCAAGAAGAAGTAGATCACTTGAATAGACTGATGTCAAAACCTGAGATCAAAGAAACAATAAAAGATCTCCCAACAAAAAAAAAAAAAGCCCTGGTCCAGATGGATTCACACCAGAATTCTATCAAGCCTTCAAAGAAAAGCTTATACTCATACTGCAGAAATTATTCCAAAAAAAATGAGAAGGAAGCAATCTTCCCCAACCCATTCTATGAAACAAACATCACCCTGATATCCAAACCAGGAAAAGACCCAACTAAAAATGAGAACTTCACACCAATTTCACTAATGAATACAGATGCCAAAATACTCAGTAAAGTGCTAGACAATAGATTACAGTTACTCATTAAAAAAATATCATTCATCACAATTAAGGAGGCTTCAATAAAGGATGCAAGGATGGTTTAACACACACAAGTCTATAAATATAATTCACCATACCAACAGAAGCAAAAACGTACACAACATGATCCTCTTAATAGATTCACAAAAAGTATTTGAAAAAATTCAGCATCCTTTTCTAATTAGAACACTAAAGAACACAGGCACAGCTGGTACATTTTTTAAATGATTGAAGCCATCAACAACAAACCCACAGCTAATATTATACTGAATGGTGTAAATCTGAAAGCTTTTCCACATAGAACTGGAACTAAACAAGATTGTCTTCTGTCACCACTACTACTCAACATAGTGATGGAAGTTCTAGCCATTACAATCAGACAAGAGAAGGAAATAAAGGTCAAACTCTCATTCTTTGTCAAGAATATTAGAGAACCCGAAAGACTCAACCACAAAATCCCTGGAAGTGATCCAAAAATGCAGTAATGTCTCAGGATATAAAATCAATGTGTACAAATAAGTAGCCTTTGTATATCCCAATAATAGCCAAGATGAGAAGCTAAACAAGGACATAATTCCCTTCACAGTGGCTTCAAAAAAATTGGAGTCCCTAGGAATATACCTAGCAAAAGAGGTAAATGCTACAAAGAAAATTACAAATCCCGAAGAGTGGGAGGAGACAAGATGGCTGACTGAAGCCAGCTTTCCACAGAGGCTCCCGTCCAGAAGGAGAGTAAAAGAACAAAAATTTAGCAACTAACCTGGTGGACTAGAGACAAAGTTGCGCCAAGAGAGAAAGAATGAACATCAACCTGCTGAGGCGAGCTGCGACCCCAAGGATACAAACAAAAGGTACAAAATCCATCACCAAGCGGAAGGGAGTACCCTCCCCCATGAGAACGGCTTGGAGTACCCCATAAACAAACGAGCAGAGTTCAAAAGTCCTCCCATTATATTCCACGGGAGAGACTCTAAAAACTGGACCTACTTGCCTGATTGGGGTGCCATGGTGCTCTCATGCCAGGCAGAAAACTGTAAAACTGTATATATTCTCTACCTGCAATTCTGAGCTCTCAGTACTCCCCTCCACTCTCACTCTGAGGTCTGGAAGACTGTCCCCCAGGAGTCTGGATTCGTGGGTGATTTCTCAAGGGGCATGGACAGGGCCTAAACTGCAGCAGGTCAGAGCTGATTCTGCGGCAGGGGAGTGAAGAGAGGATGGTCGGCTGAGAGGAAACCATGCCAGAGTGACGATGCCCTGAGGCGCAGAGCAGCAGCCCATTTTGGCAACAATAGGGCTCACCCCTGGTTATTCTGGAGTCACACACCCCTATCTCTCTGGGCAACAAGAGGAGGCCGGGTATCTTCTCAGGTGGCAATGACGGGTGAAAGATCTGGCAAAGAAATGCAGGTGCCTTGAGAATAAGGGTTTGCCTGAGGCGGTACTGACCTGGATGGAGAACGGGGACTAGAAAATGCACGTGCAGTGCCACAGACTCCCAGGGTGGGGCTGACCCAGAGGACTATTTTACTGACCTAAGATGCACCTAGCCCTCAGGGAATCATCAGCCTAGACAAAGAAGGGCAGGAGGCTAGAACTAACAGCTAACCAGGCTGCGAATACAAACCTTTGCAGCAGCAAAGAGAGGGCCTGAGGAGCAGGTTCTGTGAACTCCAAAGAGCATCTCCTCTGCAGGGGAATTTAGCAGAGACAGAAAAAAATTCCATAAAGTTGTTCTCTTCGGTCAGTAAAATCAATCAGGGGCAGGGCTGGAACTGAGTAAACAACCACCACCCCCCACCACCCCCGCCCAGCATCCATCAAGCCCCTGAAGTTGTCAGGCCTCACCACACACTGCCAGATAGAGGCAGAGAGCAGCGGCCTGGCTGAGGAGATATATATTTCCATGTGATTCAGGCAGGTACAAGCCCCTGAAGTATCTGCTCATTGCAGGCATATGGATCACAGCCATGCGGGGTTATCAGTGACTGGGTGTGGGTTATCAGTGACTGGGTGTGGACACAGGTGCATCAACCTTCCAGACAAATCTATTGGCTAGATGAGTCCTCCTGACCTCACGGAACACAGGAGCAAGTCATATTTGAGTTGTCGGGAGACCGCTGTGATCTACTTGCCAGAAACATTTTAAACTCTTCCACCTGAAACAGGTGCTGACTGAGACAATTGATTTGGACTTTTGAACTGAGCCAATCGCCTGAGGACTACCCAACTGGTGCTCTGGGTGTGTGGTTGTAAGATTTGATTTTCCTTTTCCACTTGTGGCCTGTGGGTGGGCAGGGTGACTTAACTGGTGGTATTTCTCCACAGCTGAGACGTCAACCCAGAGTAATTGTTTCACTAGAGTCAGACAGAGACAAGCTAAAAACAGGACAGAGCAACTTATTGCCACGATAACAAACAGGTCCCCAGTTGTTCAGGCCGTAGCACTGTATGAGTCCTTGGCAAAGTTCCAGGGGAAAAGTCAAATGGTGTAAAATAATCATGTGGCAGAATCATCGGAAAAACTCTGGTAACATGAATAACCAGAGTAGATCAACCCTCCCCACACGCCAAGGAAAGATGTGGCAGATGTAACTGAACATCTCATTCATAAACAGCTAGCTGAGATGTCAGAAATCAAATTCAGAATTTGGATTGCAAACAAGATTAATAAAATAAAGGAAATTGTGGAATTAGAAATTCAAGAAGCAATTCAAAAATTGGAATTAGAAATTCGAGGAGAAATTCAAAAGTTGTCTCAAGAATTCAACAAATTTAAAGAGAATACTACCAAAGATTTTGACACACTGAAACAAGAATTTGCAGCCGTAAAGATCTGAAAAATACAGTAGAATCCCTCAGTAACAGAGTGGAGCAAGCAGAAGAAAGGATTTCTGACCTTGAAGACAAAGCTTTTGAACGTTCCCAAAATCTCAAAGAGGAAGGAAGAGAAGTAAAGAGCAAAACTGGATCATTCTCTCAGAAAGCTCTGGGATAATTCAAAGAAGGCTAATATCCACCTCATTGGAATCCCTGAAAGCGATGAAGTGGCTTCACAAGGCACAGAGACTCTTCTCCATGAAATTATGAAAGAGAATTTTTGAAACACGCGTAGAGATTCCGAAATTCAGATAGCACAGAGTTTCAGAACCCCAGCATGACTCAACCCAAATAAGACATCCCCCAGGCACATCATCATTAACTTCACTAAAGTTAATAAAAAGGAGAAAATTCTAAAAGTACCCAAATGTCAGAAAACCATTACCTACAAAGGAAAGAATATTAGAATGACTGCAGACCTTTGCTGAATCTTTTCAAGCCAGAAGAGGGTGGTCATCGACTTTTAAAATCCTAAAACAAAATAACTTTCAACCCAGGATCCTGTATCCAGCTCAACTGAGTTTCATTTATGATGGCAAAATTAAATACTTTAACGACATTCACATGTTGAAGAAATTTGCCATAACTAAACCAGCTCTCCAGGATATTCTCAGACCTATCCTCCATAAAGTCCAGTGTAATCCTCCACCACAAAAGTAAACAAACCTAGAAAATTTTGATCAAATTCCAACTTCCACAGTCACAAGAGAATTAAAAATGTCCACAGGACTCTCAAAAGGCTTATCAATATTCTCAATTAATGTGAATGGTTTAAATTGTCTTCTAAAGAGGCACAGGTTGGCTGACTAGATACAAAACACAAGCGAGATATCTGTTGCATACAAGAATCTCATCTTACATTAAAAGACAAATATAGACTCAAGGTGAAGGGATGGTCATCTATACTCCAGAAAAATGGAAAGCAGAAAAAAGCAGGCGTTGCAATCCTATTTGCAGATGCAACAGGCTTTAAAACAACCAAAATAAGGAAGGATAAGGATGGACACTTCATATTTGTTAAAGGTAATACTCAATATGATGAGATTTCAATTATCAATATTTATGCACCCAACCAGAATGCACCTCAATTTATAAGAGAAACTCTAACAGACATGA
>CAUYPK010124053.1:0-33384 GCA_963574355.1 Loris lydekkerianus | reverse complement strand
ACATGGATGGAGCTGGAACATATTCTTCTTAGTAAAGTACCTCAAGAATGGACGAAAAAGTATATAATGTACTCAACCCTACCATGAAACTAATTTTTGGCTTTCATATGAAAGCTATAACCCAGTTATAACCTAAGAATATGGGAAAGGGGGAGAGGTAGGGGAGGGTTGAGGATGAGCGAAGGGAGGGAGATTGGTGGGATTTCTCCTGCGGTGCATCTTACAAGGGTACATGTGAAACTTAGTCAATGTAGAATATATTTGTCTTAACACAATAACTAAGAAAATGCCAGGAAGGCTACGTTAACCAGTGTGATGAAAATGTGTCAAACTGTTTATAAAACCAGTGTATGGTGCCACTTGATCGCATTAATGTACACAGCTATGATTTAATATTAATTAAAAAAAAATTTTTAAAAGTTAAACTGAAAAAAAGTCTATACTACCCAAAGCAATATATAATTTTAATGCAATTCCTATTAATGCTCCATTGTCATATTTTAAAGATCTTGACAAAATAATATTTCTTTTTATATGGAATCAGAAAAAAACTCAAATAGCCAAAACATTACTCAGAAATAAAAACACAGCAGGAGGAATCACGCTACCAGACCTCACACTATACTCTAAATTGACAGTGATCAGAACAGCATGGTACTGGCACAAAAACAGAGAAGTAGATGTCTGGAGCAGAACAGAGAACCAAGAGATGAATCCAGCTACTTACTGTTATTTGATCTTTGACAAGCCAATTAAAAACATTCAGTGGGGAAAAGATTCCCTATTTAACAAATGGTGCTGGGTGAATTGGCTGGTGATCTGTAAAAGACTAAAACTGGACCCACACCTTTCACCATTAACTAAGATAGACTCTCACTGGATAAAAGATTTAAATTTAAGACATGAAACTATAAAAATACTAAAGGAGAGTGCATGAAAAACCCTTGAAGAAATTGGTCTGAGCGAGTAATGGGACCCGATCAAACTAAAAAGCTTCTGCATAGCCAAGAATACAGTAAGTAAAGGAAGCAGACAGCCCACAGAATGGGAGAAAATATTCTCAGGTTATACCTCCGATAAAGGTTTAATAACCAGAATCCACAGAGAACTCAAACGCATTAGCAAGAAAAGAACAAGTGATCCCATCTCAGGGTTGGCAAAGGACTTAAAGAGAAACTTCTCTAAAGACAGACACACGATGTATCTACAGACACATGAAAAAAAGCTCGTCATCCTTAATCATCAGAGAAATGCAAATCAAAACTACTTTGAGATATCACCTAATTCCAGTAAGAGTAGCCCACATAACAAAATCCCCAAACCAGAGATGTTGGCATGGGTGTGGAGAAAAGGGCACACTTCTACACTGCTGGTGGGAATGCACACTAATACGTTCCTTTTGGAAGGATGTTTGGAGAATACTTAGAGATCTAAAAATAGACCTGCCATTCGATCCTACAATTTCTTTACTAGGTATGTACCCAGAAGACTAAAAATCACAATATAACAAAGACATCTGTACCAGAATGTTTATTGCAGCCCAATTCATAATTGCTAAGTCATGGAAGAAGCCTAAGTGCCCATCGACCTACGAATGGACTAGCAAATTGTGGTACATGTACACCATGGAATACTATGCTGCCTTAAAGAAAGATGGAGACTTTACCTCTTTCATGTTTACATGGATGGAGCTGGAACATATTTTTCTAAGCAAAGTATTTCAGGAATGGAGAAAAAAGTATCCAATGCACTTAGCCCTACTATGAAGCTAAATTACAGCTTTCACATGAAGGCTATAACCCAACTATACCACAAGACTATGAGGAAAGGACCAAGGAAGGGGGAGGGAGGGAGCAGGTTTGGGTGGAGGGAGGGTGATGGGTCGGGCCACATCTACGGTGCATATTTTTATGTATAATAAAAAAAATAAAATTAAAAAAAAAATAAAAAAAACACATAAAAACAAATAAAAATAAATAAAATACACATGTGTAAATGGAAAACAAGAATTGCATTTATTAATTCTAAATGTTTGCTACATCAATTTCATTCTTATCTCTTACTTTTCTGTTCTTGTATTTTAAGACATAGAAACTAATATTCACAGTCTGTGAGTATTAAAGAATGTATATAAGTTTATAAAAAATGAAATAAATCCACTAGGACGAAACAGCATGAAATTTTAGGAGTTCTGATGGTTAAAGTGTCCTTGGGGCAAACAATCAAAATTGATAAGCAACAAGGACAAAAATTCAGGGTCTCCGCAAGGTCACCCATAAGGTTGATAGAGGAACACTGTGGCTAACCGTACCTTAATTTACAAAATCTTCATCACAAAATCCTACAAACTATTCTCTCTGTGTTGGCTACCTCTTTGTAAAAATCGCATAATGAACCATTGGTAAATTAAGGTGCATTTAGCTACAGTTTCACATTCTGTGTATATATGACAGATTAATGGGTATCTTTGGGGACATCCTGTATTTTGGAAGAAGGTTGTAATTTGAGCCAAGTCCTCTCTCACTGCCAAGTTGGCCTGGGGAAATCGAAAAACATTCAAAATAATCAATAATTCAAAGCATTCAAAATAATCAATAATTCGGAGCATTCAAATAGGAGGTGTAAAAGTGGGCTTCCCATTTGATCCCCCAATCCCATTAATAGGTATCTACCCTGGGGGAAAAAAAAAAAAAAAAAAAAAAAATAGTCATTTTACCATAAGGGCATGTGCACTGGAACGTTGACCTCAATGCATTTCATAATTTTAAAGATGTGGAAACAACATTGTGCAGTGCTGTGTGGCTCAAGGAGTAGGGCGCCGGCCCCATATATCAGAGGTGGCAGGTTCAAACCCAACCCTGGCCAAAAACTGAAAAAAACAAAAAAAAAAAAAAAAAGAAAAGAAAAGAAAAGAAAAAAGATGTGGAAATAACACAAGCACCCATCAACCCAACAAACTCAGGTCTGTGTGTACCACGGAGCACTACTCAGCCAGAAGAAAAGATGGAAATTTTGCGTCTTTTGCATGTAATTGGACGGATTTGGAGAATATTCTTCTTGATAAAATATCACAAGAATGGAAATGCAAGCTGCTGAGGTACTCAGCACTAATATTAAAATATCAGATCAACAAATAGAGGTCTGCACTAGAGAAAAACACGGTTAAATTTGAGAAGGAGGGAGGGCGTTTGGTGAGTTCCTACATACCTGGTACAATGACACATTTCCGGGGTGAAGGACTCAACTACAACACAGACTTTGCACTTTGTCTTCCAAACACAAAAATGTGACCCCATCGTGTGCACCCTCATATTATACCTCTCCCCCCAAAAAATAAATAAGTAACAGTAGAGATAGAAATAATGTTAATAAATTTGGGAAGCCCGATTTGTCCCATGTGCAAAATGTACAAAATATTTCAGATTTCAAGGATCTGGGGGGAAAAAATTATTAGAATAGGTAGAATCCTGATACTTGATGAAAGCTCTTCGTAAATCCTGGTTGAATCAAGTTAAGATTTTTAAAAAAAATCTGCCATCTAATGTTCTCTGGAAACCACAAGACTGACTCCAGCAAGGCACAAGTCCTAATTCAAATGCCTTATCCTGAGTCAACCCAAACACTGCTCCTTACCTGCTTGGGAAGATACAGTACGTGGTCCCCTGACATTTGCTCCAGGGAGGCCCAGAGGAGGTTACAAAAGCTTGAGTTTTCTGAGAAGATTAACAAGTGTTGGAGTCATTGTAAGGAGGTTTCTATCAAACTCGGGTGTCCAAGAACTGTTGACAAGAAGATGCCTCACCGGGGGTCTGACAACAGAGAGGAAGAAGTGTGGGGAAACTTCCCCCAAACGTTTGTTAGCCATTCTTCTGCATCAGAGAAGGTGCTGTTCATATCTCTTGCGCAGTGGTGGATGAGATTGTCAACTCTTGTTTCTTGATCAATTTGAGTTCTCTATAGATTCTAGTTAGCAACCTTTTGTCAGACTGAATACTGGGAAATATCTTCTTTTTTTGCAGTTTTTGGCTTGGGCTGGGTTTGAACCTGCCACCTCCAGTATATGGGGCCGGCGCCCTACTCCTTTGAGCCACAGGTGCCACCGTAGCAAATATCTTTTCCTTTTTGGAGGATTGTCTTTTTGCTTTAGCGTTAACCTGGATGGAGGTGGAACACATTCTTCTTAGTAAAGTATCACAAGAATGGAGAAGCAAGAATCCAATGTACTCAATACTAATATGAAGCCAACTATGATGATCATATATACTCCCTGACAAGAGAAAAATCCAAATCAATTCAGAGGGGGGTGTGGGGTAATTAAAAAAAAAAAAAAAAAAAAAAAAATCAATTCAAAGTGGGGAGAGAGGAGGAGGGAAGGGGAGGGAGATCATAGTGTATGGCACACCTCTTGGGGGCAGGACAGGACACATTTATAAGAGGGACTTTACCTAATAAATGCAATTACTGTAACCAAATTCTCTGTACCAACAAAGAACCCCAAACAATAAAAAAAAAAAATTCTCCATTTGAAAAGGATTAGTGACCAATACCTTGTGAATACAGGGTGGCCATAAAGTTTGCGTGCAATTTAAAATAGTGTTTACAATTTTAAATTGCACATGAACTTTATGGCCACCCTGTATTAAAAACGCCCTGTATTAAATACACCCCGTATTAAAAACAAATGTAGGCTCAGTGCCTGTAGCTCAGTGGCTGGGGTGCCAGCCACACACACTGTAGCTGGCAGGTTCAAATCCACCCTGGGCCTGCCAAACAACAATGACAACTACTACCAAAAAAATAGCCGGGCATTGTGGCAGGTGCCTGTAGTCCCAGCTACTTGGGAGACTGAGGCAAGAGAATCGCTTAAGCCCAAGAGTTTAAGGTTGCTCTGAGTGCTATGGCACTCTACCAAGGGGGACAAAGTGAGACTCTGTCTCAAAAAACAAAAAAACAAAACAAAACAAAAATGTAATGTTGGTTCATCACCTGGCTCTATATTAGGGAAGGGGGAAGGTGAAGGGGATGAATAAAAGAAGGAAGATTTATGAGCTCCCACCTAATGGGCACAGAGTTAGGGTTTCTGCTGTATCTTCTGGGGCTCGGACCCAACTACAACAGGGACCTTACCTAACAACACAAACATTATAACTTAATCATTTGTACCATTACATGAATCTGAAATTTAAATTATATATGTATATATAAAATAATTAAAAAATAAAATAATGTACTATTACCAATTGAATATAGGTACAATTTTTAAAAAGTCACAACTGTAATAATACTTTAAAAACTACTCTATGACAAAACGGCCAACTCATAAAAATGGAACGCTTTCATTCTATAGAAATGGTCCTATTTCTGATGCTATTTTAACTTTTTGTTTGTTTAAAACATAGTTTCTCACTGTGTTGCCCAGGCATCCTCGGGGCTCGTAGCAACCTCAAACATTTGACCCTGAGCAATCCCCTTGGCTCAGCCTCCTGAGTATCTGGGAATTCAGGAGCCCACCAGAACTCCTGGCTAGTTTTTCTGTTCTTAGTAGAGACAGGGTCTTGCTATTGCTCAGGCTGGTCTCAAACTCTTGAGCTCAGGCAATCCATCCGCCTTGGCCTCCCAGTAATTTTTAAAACTAATTTGAGGCATTCCTTGACACTCTGAGAGAGATGTTTTTTGTTCCTTTCAGGTTTGAGTGAACCTGATTCGACATCTTATGCATGCATGAATATGTTTTAGCTGTTTTACTTAATCAAGTATTTGAACTCTACTGAGACTTTAGCTGCTCTTTCTCTCTGATTTTTCTTAAATTAAACCATTCCTCAGCTACCTTTACATATGTATTAGCTTCTTTATAGGGAAGCAAACCCCACAATGCTTATGACGGAGGGAACCGTATTTGCTTTTGAGTTTTGTTGAAACCACAAATTTAAAATTATGTTTAATATTAGAATCTGATGTAAATGAAAAAACCAAGGGGAACATAGCTCTGCAATGATCCTCTGGGTGGATAATTTCTTGTTGCAATTTTACTTCTGGCCTTGAAAGAATATTGTAAGTATATTTTAAACCTCTTCCACGGCTTTGAAGACTGTAGTTTTGATACCACAAGATGAGCTGTCTTTTTTAACTGCTTAAGAAAAGAAGATACACAGAGATGATTTTCAAACTCTTTTTTAAAGGTTGGGGTCTGTAGAATGAATCTAGGGTGTGCGCGGATTGTTAAGAAACCCACAAAACGGGGGTGGGGGGATGCGGAGAGTTCCTGTTGCCACAGAAAGCCAATTATTGAGATGAGATTTGTGAAGGAAGAATGGATTTATTTCAGGAGGAGCACCTGCTGGGAGGGGGAAGCATTGACAGACTTAAATCTGCCTCCCTGTCCAAGAGGGTCAGGGGTTTATATGCAGGTGAAAATGAATAATTCACAAGGGGAGTGAATTCAGTATGTGTTTGGGGTGGAGTAAAGAGTGCTCAAAGGCAGTGAGGAATCATGGTCGTCCCTACATCCCATGACTTTAAAAATAGCGCTAAGTCCCTTCCAAGGTGGGGATTTTAGTATTATGATGAGCTAGGGGTTGATAGCATCCTTCTTTCTGCCTTGCCAAAAGGCTCAGCGGGTCCTTGGGCACAGTCTGTGCTGATGTTTCTCTTACCTTGTCTTTTCTGGACAGACAGGTGGTATAAGTCTCTGCAGTTATCCCAGGGCTGCAAAGAGGTTCTGGTTTCCCTGGAAGATTAACTCCAACCAGAATGCATTCTTGTAATGGAAAGGCACAAAGTCCTGATCAGCAAATAATACTGGGCTGGGAGCTTGAAACATAAGGCACTTCCCCCACATCTTACAAGGGTACATGTGAAATTTGCTAAATGTAGAATATAAATGTCTGAACACAATAACTAAAGAAAATGCCAGGAAGGCTACGTTAATCAGTTTGATGCAAATATTTCAAATCGTATATAAAATCAGCACATTGTACCCCATGATTGCATTAATGGACACAGCTATTATTTAATAATAAAAAAAAAAAGACACCTCCCCCAAATTATAAACAAATGCTTTCTTGTTTAAGGAGCCGGTTACAAGATGAAAAATGAACAAGTACAAAAATACAACCTCACATGGGTCATCCCAATACCAAAGATGTCATTTTGGGGACATAAAGGAGCAACACTTGTGTATATTTCTGTCCTTTGAATCATAATTCTTTGTTTTAGCCCCAATCAGCAACTATTTCTTAATCATCCCAGCAGGCAGAGAAACAATTAATCACAGTAAAAGAGATTCTTTATCTAGGCCTAGGAAACTTTGGAAAATATTTAACACGAAATTGTCTGTTTGAAAACACTTGGACCTAAAGAGGTATCTAAAATCTAATATCTGTGGAGAAATTGGTGAATTAGATACAGTCCAAAAACTGGGGAAAGTTAAAAGTCAACTTCACATAACACTTCTAGGTGGGCATTGTATTCAGAAATGTTATGTTTTCATGTGAAAAAGTGTCCCATCATCTTGAATCACCAGAGAAATGCAAATCAAAACCACCCTGAGATAGATATCACCTAACCCCAGTGAGAATGGCCCACAGAACAAAGTCTCAAAGCTGCAGAGGCTGGTGTGGATGTGGAGAGAAGGGAACACTTTTACACTGCTGGTGGGACTGCAAACTAGTACAACCTTTTTGGAAGGAAGTATGGAGAATCCTCAAAGAACTCAAGGTAACCCTCCCATTTGATCCTGCAATCCCAATTACTGGGCATCTACCCAAAAGGAAAAAAAAATGCTTTTATCATAAGGACACTTGTACTAGACTGTTTATTGCAGCTCAATTTACAATAATCAAAATGTAGAAACAGCCTAAATGCCCACCAACCCCAGAATGGATTAACAACCTGTGGTATATGTACATCATGGAATACTATTCAGCCATTAAAAAGGATGGAGACTTTACATCTTTTGTATTAACCTGGATGGAAGTGGAACACATTCTACTCAGTAAAGCATCTCAAGAATGGAAAATCAAGTATGCAATGTCCTCAATACTTACATGAAACTAGTAGATAAACAATTGCATGCTCACACAAGGATAAACACAATTAAAATCTAGTAGTGGAGAGAGACAGAAGTGGGGGACATAGGGGAGAAGGTGAGAGACTGGTGAACCCTCACCTAATGGGCACAATGTTTGGGTTTAGGGCACACCTCTTGGGTGTAGGGCTCAACTACATCTTGTACTTAACTAATTAAACACAAACAATGTAACCAAATTGTTTGTACCATTCTATTAATATAACAACAAAAAGGAATACACGAATTATAATTTAAAGATTATAAGGTTGGTTTGTTTAGATACTGCTTTTAAATTGCTGTGTTTGATTGTGTTTTATTTTTTGTTTTGTTTTTTTGCAGTGTTTAGCCGGGGCTGGGTTTGAACCCGCCCCTGGCATATGGGGTCAGTGCCCTACTCCTTTGAGCCACAGGTGCCACCCCTTGATTGTGTTGTTTTTAAAGAGAATTATCCTCTAACAATGAGTCTGAGTTAGATTGTAGTTTCTGCCCAACAAGTGATTGTAAGTATCAGTGATTTATTAACAGGGGAATGGGATAGATACTAGTTTATGAGATGTTGAGTGTAGATCTAGCAAGGCAGGTGGAAAAACAAGTCTTAGAACTGAAAATTTTCTGCTTTTGTCTCTTATCGGGGTATCCAGTATGCAGCATTCATAACAGGTGCTCAATATCTTTTTATTGAATGAATGAATCATGTAATAGCCTAATGTCTGCCCTGCTGTGTGTTGAAAAAAAAAAATACAGCCAATGTGAATTATGATCTGCCTATAACCACTTCACCATATCCAAAAACTAAATTAACGCTCTGCAAAATTTCTTACTTGTCTGTATTTTTCTTTAATTTTTTTTTTCTATTACTAGTTCTGACCTGGTGATATTAGCATTGCAAATTCACCTCTGCTGGGAGAAAAATCAAATTCTGCTCTTCCTATCTTTTCTTGGTGGTGTTCCATTTTTTTTTTAAATGTACAAGAACAAAAAAGTCCATTCAACTCACTAAAAGGTCCATTAACTTAATTAGGCTGAATGCATCTCTTCTTAGCTGGATTCAACTTCCAGCCCGAACGGTGTTTCTGTGTGTTACACCCGGGTAAACATTTCTTCTATAAAATTTCTCATCATCCTCTTGGAGAACTTCCGTTATTTTTCCACCCTGGAATCAATATTAATATCTGGAAAGATTATAAATTCATATATATCCCATATATGTATCCCATATAATATGCATATATATATATATATATATACCCATATATATGTTAGATTGTATATATATCCCACATATATGAAACATTATATGTACATGTATATACCATGTGTATATATATATATATATATATATGTGTGTGTGTGTGTGTGTGTATGGGATCTATACATGTATACATAATCTTTCATATATATGGGATATGTATGAAATCTTACATATATATGGGATATATATGTATATATGTATATATATGGGATATATGTGTATATATAGGATATGTATGTGATATATATGGTGTGTAGATATATGTGCATATATATAGAATATATATGGGATATATATGTGGGATTTTATATATATATAAATATATATATATCCTAAGATATATATATAAATATAAATATATATAATATAATTATAATATATATAATATATAAATATATATATCCTAAGATATATATATATCATAAGAAAAATAAATATTTTTTATAAATATAGTTATATTTTTATATATTAAAATATAAATATGTAAATAATATATATGAATAAAAATATATATATATATATATAAAATAAGAAAACAAATACATATGCTATAGACATAATATGATTTCAGGTAAATCAGAAAAACAGTGACCAAGTTGTGGTTTCAGCACTCAGGTATCAGTGTTCATTATGCATAATTGACTTTCTCCAGGTACAGACAGCAGCCGGTGTAGTTAAAACAAAGCAAAGCCCTTTAGGGGTGGGGGTCCCAGAAAGAGAGTTTTCAGGAAGAATTTGCATCTCAGCAAGTCAAGTCAACATCTCCACCTTCCGGGAAGCCTCTGGAACTGCACGCCCCATGGAGATGGTGCAGAGAATCTTCGCAGGCGTCCCCCGCACTTCAGCAAGGTGACTCCCTCGCAGGGTATATATAGACATGACTCCTGTGCTAAGATGGAGCCTTGTGCATCATGCATTTGCAAAAATGGCTACAGTGAGTAGAAAAAACATCCAGCATGATTACTGATACAGCATCTCTAGCTGGGCGGTGCAGGGAACATTGGGTCTTGAACCTCCCTGCATACCCACCAACATTTAACATAGCACATTTCCAAGGGTGCATTTTAAAACAATGAAGGATGAATCTGATGGAAAAACTGAGGCTTCTCTTAATATTTGACTATTTTCTTTTTCAAAACGTCCAAGTGATTCCAACGTGCAGCCAAGCTTAAAAGCATTAATTGATCTCTCTCTCCCCCTCCTTAGCTGACAATGTCGATATTCGAGCTTCAGATTACACGGGCAGATGGCCAGGTAGATGTGTTGCAATTAAAGACAGCTTTGGAAGCCTCGCTGCCTTAGGGAGAAGGCAGCAACATTTCCAGCATCGCTTGTATGGAATATAGCCGGTGATATGGGGCTAATCCTTTCTTTCATCTGTTGCTTCTTACACTTGTTTAAAGGGGTATTGGGCTGTGTGCTTTCGAAGGCAAAAAATATGTCAGAGTTCTGCTTCAGGATAATTATGCTGAGAATCAGAACAGGGACGTAACTCTGCAGGTGCTACTGTAGGTGTGTTTCCAATCATCTATTTTCTCAGTGATAATCTCCCATTAGTACAGAAAGAGCAGGCCATTAATAATCTTCAGCCTTGGAAAGAGTTCCCCAAATAAATCACACTCCTTGGACCAACCTCATTTAAATAAAAAATAGGAACAGTCCTCAAAAGCTGCTCGCAATTTTCTCCCTGCCTAAATAAAAACTCTGGATGCAGTAGAACAGAATTCACAGCTTGAACGCACAGGAAATCATCTAACCTATTTGCTGACTTTACAGATAAGAAAGCAAATAGAGAAAGAGAAATTAAACAAAACATCTTGCGGCTACTTTAACGGTACAGGGATTTACAGAAATTGACTCTCAGAGGCATCTTCTGGGGGGGTATAAAAAAGAGTTCTGTTCATAACACCCAGATGCACCTGTTGGATGCTTTTTAAGCGATGTAAGCCAGGCGCACAACGAAAATACAACTCCTAGAAGTAAATAGTACAGTGCTTTTTTTACTGAGGCTCTGGGGTAGAAAAACCAGGTGGAGAGATCTGAGTTGAAGGGGACAAAGTTCCTTTTGGACGTGAGGAATAATGTTTTCAGATCCATGGGACAGTGTGGGGAGTGTTGCTATTATTAACACGATGGATTCTCCCAAGGGAAAAAATTTTAATTGTGTGACCCACCCAAAAGCAAGTACACAAATGTGAGATGATAAATACGTTAATTGGCTTGATTCGATCATGCCAACATGCATACATGTACAGCATCATTTTATTACCACATGAACATCTACGATTAGTATCTGTCCATTAAGAATGGATAAAATACGGCTCAGCATCTGTATTACAGAGTCTGTATTACCCTCAGGAGGGTAAGGTGCTAGCCACATACACCAAAGCTGGTGGGTTCAAGCCTAGCCGGGACCTGCTAAACAATGACAGCTGCAACCAAAAAATAGCTGGGCGTTGTGGCAGACACCTGCAGTCCCAGCTACTCGGGAGGCTGAGGCAAGAGAATCTCTTAAGCCCAAGAGTTTGAGGTTGCTGTGAGCTGTGATGCCACGGCACTCTACCAAGGATGACATAGTGAGACTCTGTCTCGAAAAAAAAGAAAGAAAAAGAAAAAAAAAAAAAGAATGGATAAAATAAAACAAAGGACGTAAAGCAGAACGTTTTCATCCCCCTCTCTCTTCCTGTGAGTTTTGAGATTGTGAACGATTCACTCATTCTGCCTAATACTCCATGTTTTTCATACATTAAGTACTATTAGTTCAAAGGGGCTTGTAAATAGATTAAATGAACACTTGAGTGGGTAAAAATACTGGCTTTAAAATAAAAATCTGTGATGTGGTTGTAAAATACCATTGACATGTCAAATGTTACACCCCCCTGCATAGGATGTCACACACCAGGAGTACCTGAACATTTATATACACACGCTCCCAAGTACACTACGGCTGACAAATATTGGGATAGTCGTATACAATCACAAAGTAATTCAGAAAGCATATTATCTAGATAAAAATATACACATATTATCTAGATAAAAATCTACACAGTCACATATTATCTAGATAAAAATCAAAAGCATATTATCTAGATAAAAATCTACACAGTCACCATAGCAAACAGAGGCATAAAATTGGTTTATCCAGTCTGCTTCATAGGTACTGGAGTGAACAGCAAAAAATTCCTATTAAGAATAAGATTATCAGATTAACATCTCACTATAAAATATTAAAATTTGATATATGCCTCTCTGATTTTACAGATGAGCAGTGAGGTTATTGGTACATTTTTTTTTTTTTCCTTTATAAGCACTCCTCATGGTAAAATCCTGAAATTATTTTGTAGGTTTCCAAAAGTGTTACATTCCCTTCCAAATAACTTAGTACTGTTTCAGCTTTTTGCCGATGCTCAGATTTTTACAAACCTCTCACAATAATCACGCAAGCTATGATACAGTGTACATTGTGCTAAGGAAGAGTTCTGTTCAGGCTCAGTGCTTGTAGCTCAGCAGCTAGGGCACCAGCCACATGCACTGAGGCTGTCGGGTTTGAATCTAGCCCCCGCCTGCCAAACAACAATGACAACTACAACCAAAAAACGCCGGGCATTGTGGCAGGTGCCTGCAGTCTCAGCTACGTGGGAGGCTGAGGCAAGAGAATCTCTTAAGCCCAGGAGTTTGAGGTTGCTGTGAGCTGTGACACCACGGCACACTACCAAGGGTGAAATAATGAGACTCTGTCTAAAAAAAAAAAAAAAAAAAAAAAGAAGAGTTCTGTTCAAAGACTCAGCTGAATTTAGATTTATGCAGCATGATATACAGTCCTGCATCACATAAGGACCTTTCAGTCAAAAGAGGGTCACCCATGAGGTTGGACAATTAAGTTCTGAAACTCAGCCTGAAAAAAAGTGTTCCAGGCCTCACTGCTGACCCTCTCATGAGGGTCACTTTCAAGGTGGTGCCCTGGGGGCAGCTCTGCACCAATGCTAGGCCTAACTCCACCCTTCAAAGCAATTTTGGAATTGTTTCTGTAATGGCCATCAGAGCTGTTGTCACCCAAAGTCTGACAATTAAATTTGAAAACTCGGCCTAGAAAAAGTGCTATATGCCTCATTGCTAAATATCAGTATGGTCACCTTTGAAGTATTCCCACTGGCCATCCGTAGTGAGATCAGTGATATTGTGCAGTGAGGCAGGGATGGAGCACCGTTTCTAGCATGAATTCATAAAGAACTTAATTGTCTGGGCTGATATGACCACAGCTCTGATGGTCATTCCAGAAAAAGAGTTCCCAAATTGCTTTGAAGGGTACACTAGGCTCTGGGTTCACAGCTTCCCACAGGGAGTGCCTCAAAGGGGACCGGTGACAGTCAGCTGCCACAGACGTAGCACTTTTTCCAAGATGAATTTGTAAACTTAATTGTCTGACCTCATGTTAACTGTGATAGGAACTGGCACCCCATTTATGCATTTATTATTAGAGATCATCTCCTTTCTTATTTTTATTTATTAGCTTTTGCCTCTAGCAAACAGCTCTTCAAGAGCAGAAATCTGCCCCCAACATTTTGATTTCCCTGCAGACATTCGGTTAACAGTTGTTCAATAAATGCTTGATAAATAAATGAACAGAATGAGAATAAAGGGATATGAAAATACCCTTTGAAATATGAAAAGGAACAGACTTATTGAGAGGTCTTTTTCTTCCTCTTCCTTTATCAAGCAATTATTCATACACGTAATCTCTACTGATTTTAGAGATCATCTCATGAATGAAAAAATGTAATTTGATCAAAAGTTAGCTGGGGGAAATTAAAAAAAAAAAAATGATTAGACTTTTCTCACTTAAACTTGGATATAAAGACATTACTTAGTCATAAAGTTGGGGCTACTTTTACCAGTGGGGAAACCAAAGCAATTCCCTTGCCTTGCAGAGGCATGATGAAGTACGCCTTTAAGGCACTATTTCTCTAGTCGTGAAAACCCAAAATGTATGACTCTCAGAAAAAGAGACTTTGGAGAAAAATCTAAAAGCCAAGTTCTACATTTCCAGCTATTCACAGTTGGAATTAAAAAGTTCAGCGCAGTGAACAGCAATTGAGGAGAGTAAAATAATTCGCATTAATTTTGTTAGTCTCCAACGGCGGAAAAAAGACGTTAACTCTCATCATTTATAAAGGCAACCACATCAGATCTTCTTTGCCCCCCCCCCCCCAAAATCAAGACACAAGCTAGAACCCAAGAATTTCGAGTAAGCAAATCAGAAATTACAGGGATTTAATTTAACTAGAAAATAGTTACAGGGATTGGAAGTGATAAAACATTATGATTGGTTTGCTGATGGACTTTGAGGAGTTGTATACTTAGGGGGTCATCTCTAGTTTTTGGTTTGGTTTGGTTTCCCCACTGGTAAAAATAGCCCAAACTTTATGACTAAATAATATCTTTATATCCAAGTTTAAATAAAAAAGTCTAATCTTTTTTTTTTAAATTTCCCTCAGCTAACTTTCGATCAAATTACATTTTTTCATTCATGAGATTATCTCTAAAATCAAAGCAGTGTCTTAGCAATCCCCTACCCTAAAACCACCAAGAATACCCATGTAGCTGAAAAAAGTCGGCTTTATTTACTCATTTTTTAAATTTTAGAATAGTGTGGGTGTGCATGTGTTTTGTTTTGGTTACGTCATTGCTCTTTTACAATTTAAGGCAAAGTTACAAGTGTGCTTTTCACCCCCAAATAGTGAAAAGTAACCAACCCCACAATTTCCATCCACCACTTTCTCTCCCTTGACTTTTGCTTCCATATTTCCAAATCGGAGTTGATCACCTGCTTCCAATTTAGTACTGTGTACTTGTGCTGTTAGTTTCCTCATTCTTGTAGAAGAACGCTCCTCAGCTCCGTCCAGGTTATTACAAAAGTTGTAGATCAACATTATTGGTTTTTTTAATGGCTGAGTAGTACTCCATGGTGTACGTATAACACATTTCATTAACCCACTTATGGATTCATGGGTACCTGGTTGGTTTCCACATCTTTTCAATTGTGCTTCTATGAACACTTCAGTGCAAATTGATGTGGATGTGGAGATAAAGAAACACTTTTACACTGCTGGTGGGACTGCAAACTAATACAACCTTTTTGGAAGAAAGTATGGAAAATTCTCAAAGAACTCAAGCCAGACCTCCCACTTGATCCTGCAATCCCATTACTAGGCATCTACCCAGAAGGAAAAACAAAAACAAAAACATTTTATCATGAGGACATTTGCACTAGACTGCTTATCTGCAACCCAATTTATAATCACCAAAATGTGGAAACAGCCTAAATGCCCGCCAACCCAGGAATGGATTAACAAACTGTGGAATGTGTGCACCACGGAATACTAGTCAGCCCCTAAAAAAGATGGAGACTTTACATCTTTTATATTAACCTGGATGGAAGTGGAACACGTTCTTCTTAGTAAAGCATCAGGAGAGTGGAGAAGCAAGAATCCTATGTAGTCAATTTTCATATGAGGACAATTAATGACAATTTATGACACTGTGGGGGTGGGGAAAGGGAAGAGCAGAGAGAGGGAAGGAGGGAAGGGTTGGGGTGTCTCCGTGTGTGACACACCTTTTGGGGTCAAGACACAATTATAAGAGGAACTTTACCCTAGAAATGCAATCAGTGTAACCTGGTTTCTTGTACCCTCAATGAATCCCCAACAATAAAAAAAATTGAGTTCAAGTGTGTTTTTTAGAAAATGTCTTTTTTCCCCCGTCTTTGCGTAAATAGCCAGTAGGGGGATTGCTGGATCAAACGTAACTCTATCTTAGTTCTTTGGTAAATTTCCATAGCACTTTGCACAGAGGATGTAGTAGTTTGCAGTCCCACCAGCAGTGTATAAGAGTTACCCCCTCTCTCTACACTCACTCCACCATCTGTTCAGTTTAGTATTTGATTTAGCAAGGGTAACCCTTCAACTTCAGTGTACTGGGCTAAATAAAGTCACATTCCAAGACATGGGGTCTTAATCCCCAGAGACTGTGAATGTATGTCTATTTGATAGAAGCCAGTTTAGAGGCACGGTAAGCATTTTGAGATAGGAGATCAACTTGGTTTATACAGCTGGACCAAATGTAATCACAAGGGAAGATAAAGGGTCTTTCAGATACACACAGGGAGGGGAGGATAATGAGGACAAGGTCCAGAGAGAGATTTGAAAGTGTTGGCCTTGATGACAGGAGTGATGTGGCCACAAGCCCAGGGATGCCTGGAGCCCCCAGGAGCTGGGAGAGGCAGAAAGGTCCCTCCAGAAGGAAGAGGTCTTCCTCAGTTAGGGAGGGCCGTAAGCCCAGTGACAGGTGTCCTTATAGGAGACAGCAGCGGAGACACAGACACAGAGGAGAAGCCACGTGGAGACGGAGGCAGAGACTGGAGTGATGTGGCCACAAGTCCAGGGACACCTGGAGCCCCCAGGAGCTGGAAGAGGCAGGAAGGAGCCTCTCCTGTAGCCGCTGGTGGGGGTATGGCCCTGAGAAACTAGATTTTAGATGTCTGGACTCCAGAAGTGCACAAAAATAGATTTCTATTATTTTAAGTAACCAACATTGCAATAATTTGTTGCAGCAGCCACAGAAATTCTTTCCCATGGCATGGCAGGCTGGAAGTGCTTAGAAAATGCACTTTTTAAAAAAAATTCTCTCTCTTTTCATCTTTCATTGCCATAAAATACACATAACATACAATTTACCGTTTCAGTCATTTTAAAGTGTACAAGTTCAAAGCCATGACAGACAGTCACAGGGTAATGTGACCGCCACACCAATTCTGTACAAAACTCCAGAACATTTCCATCACCCCAAAAAGAGGCCTATAGCACTTATGAGTCACTCTTCACTGCCCGTCTGTCCAACATGGGGCAACCTGCAATCTGCTCTCTACCCCTGTGGAAATAGTCATTTTGAACACGTGGTATCAATATAATTATGCAATATATGGCCTCAGTGGTCCATCTTCTTTCCCTGACCATGAGTTTGAATGCTCATTCATACCAATTCACATCCACTAGGGTACTTGTAGTAAAATGAAAGAAAGAAAATAGAAGCAGAACAAGAATGGAAGAAAATATATGAAGTTAGAAGCAGTTTGTATGTGGCAGGTGAGAATGGGAATGGCATGGTGCCCCTACTATGAAAAATAGTTAGCCATTCCCTCATGAGATCAATGCAGAAAGACCACCCAACCCCAGAAATTTTTCCATTTTCCTACATGGTTTTTTTCCATCCCCTGGGAACACTCCATGGTAAATCTCCTATGCACCTTTGCTCTGGATACATTCAGGGAACTTCAGGATTGCCACTGCATCTACTGAATTATGCCAAAAAAGCATAGATCACATTGGTCACTGTGGGAAATTCCCAGAAAACACCATAGAGAAAGAATTGTCAGCATGGTTACCTGGAAATTGCAAAAATTAATGTAACAGGCCTTAGATCAGTGAGGGTGATCCAGGCAGGAGAATTATCCAAGTCAATTAAGAGACTTTCTGCATAAAAACCCCAAGTTAAGAGACTCAGGTCAGAGAATGCTTGGCCATTTACCAACTGGAAGCTTCACACCTCACTCTAATGACGGTATTTGAGATCAGTTAGCCACAGTCAAGATCCTAACTCAAATAAGAAGTGGGAAAACTGTAGTTTTTTGCTTTCAATTTTTTAAGGGCATTGGTCATTAAGGAAAGTTTTAAGATACACAAAAATCAAAAAATGTAGAATACAAGCCAAAAAAAAACAAAAAACAACAACAACAAAAAAAAACCAGGGAAACAAATGAACCCCCCCAAAACAAACAAACAAACAAACAAACAAACAGTGAGAGGCTAACCAAGTTGAAACTTACACAGGTGAATGAGAAAGGACTCTGTCAACTGTGTTTCTTGGAAGTCAAATAACAGACCATAACACAGACCATCTCAAAACTTTCATAATGAGCCACATACACAGGCCAGTTTGACAGGGCCAATGTACAATGGAAAACCACAGTGGGTCACAAAATGATTCACTTATTCCAATCCAACTATCCATCAGTAGAATAGAAACAAACAAAATGTTACCAGGCATCCATTCAACATTAATCACAATGTCTGTTTATTTAAAGCATGTCCCATAGGAAATAGATGTCATTCTAGAAATACTTATCTTACATATCAGTTCAAGCTGCCATAACAAAATATCATGGAATGACTGGCTTCTAAAAAACAGAAACTTATTTCTCACACTTTTGGAGTCTGGATGTTTAAGATCAAGGCATCCATTCAGACTTGGAGTCTAGTGAGGGCTCTTTTCTGGATTTGCGTACAGCCACCTGCTTACTCTGCCCTCAGGTGGGCAGGGAAGGAGGGAACAAATCTTGTGTTTATTCCTTTTCTTATAAGGGTACTAATTCCATCAAAGGGTCTCATGACCTCATCTAAACATAATTACCTCCCCAAATAATGGCCACACCCCTTAATACCATTGCATTAGAATTGCAGTTTCAATGTTTGAAGGAACAAAACATTCAGTTCATAACAAAACCCACCGAATACTTATGAGTATATACAAGAATTTTTACAGGTGCATAATCAGTCTAAACTGAAGGAGATTATATCCCTGTGGCTTTTTAAAAAAGCGTAAACAGGATGATATCAGCCCTATGTTCAAGTAAGATTTGTAGACCAAAGTTCTACATCTGTTTAATTTAAAATAAGCAAACAAATTCCATTGAAGGGGAAGAGAATCAATAAAGAAATCTGCAGCAATTTGCAAAGATTAAGGATTTATCAAAAGTACAAATGTGACCTCATTTTTAAAAAATAGTGGGCTTATGAGTTTAGCAAGGAGGTTTGGCAAGAATTAGCAATTTGGAGAAGAAGCAATATTTGCATTACTAAAAAGTAAGCTGAGTAAAAAAATAAATAAATAAGTAAGCTGAGTGAGTCGGAACAAAGAAAAGTCAGCTAGTTTACGTTTAAGCTAGTCATTGCTAGCAAGCTTCTTGCTTTCTCTGGAATTCTATCCTGTTGGGGATACAGCTTACAAACACCCTTCTGGGTCTGTGAACACTCTGAGGAGAGTAATAGTCATAGAAGAGGTTATGATAATGTCCTATGCAAAATAGGCCAGGCAAGGTGGCTCCTGTCTGTAACTCCAGCTCTCTGGGAAGACGAGGCAGGTAGATTACTTGAGCTCAGGAGTTCCAGACCCGTCTGAGCAAGAACAAGACCCTGCCTCTATTAAAAAATAGAAAAACTAGATTTGGCACCCATGGCTCAGTAAGTAAGGACACTGGCCATACACCGAGAGTGGTGGGCTTGAGCTCAGCCCAGGTCTGCTAAACAATGACAATTGCAACCAAAAATAGTCAGGCATTGTAGCAGGCACCTGTAGTTCCAGCTACTTGGAAGGCTGAGGCAAGAGGATCACTTAAGCCCAAGAGTTTGAGGTCACTGTGAGCTGTGATGCCACAGCCCTCTACCAAGGACGACATAGTGAGACTCTGTCTCAAAAAAATAGAAAAAATAGCCAGGCATAGGGTCAGGTGCCTGTAGTCCCAGTTACTCTGGAGGCTGGGATAAGAGGCTCGTTTGAGCCCAAGAATTTGAGGTTGCTGTGAGCTATGATGACACCATAGCACTCTACTCAGGGCAACAGAGTAAGACTCTGTCTCAGCAACAACAAAAATCCTCCCAAACTTGTAACATCTAGTAGACTAAATATACACCCAAAAATTAAACAGGGAGAGCTAATTTAAAATTTAAACAGCATATGTAGTCATATCCTCAGGAGACATTTTTTAAAAATTGAGTTATAGAATGAAAGATATATGAAGGGGTAATTATTTTCTAAACTGTTATTGTCCTTTTACCCTTTGTTAATAAAGAAGTAAGTTGTGACCTTGAAGCCTGATGTTCTCATGAATATACCTCAACAATTAGCCATCGGGGACCCCTTAAATTGAGAATTCTATAAACAGTGCTTGAAATTACATATTCAAACACAACAACCAGTAATTCTTTTAATTGTTTATATCGACCTTCCTTTTCCAAGAAAATCATTCTCCTATAGAAAATACAGTATATTCTTTCCTTGACTAAAGAGGAAACTCAATTAGGCTTAATTTGTCCAATCAGGGATGATAAGTAGATTCCAATTTGCCTTCCAAAAGGAAAAAAACATCACCAGGGTTACTTTTGGTGGTGTTATAAGACATTGAATTGTGTCCAAGGGCAAAGATCAACATGTGAATGGGTGTAGGTTGTTGGGGTCCCACCCTGAGAGCAGTGGCTGCTGAGACCTGTGGGAACTGGTGGTGATTAACTGAAGAAATACAGAGTTAGAAGCCACAGTAAAGAAAGGCAGACATAGAGTAGAATTAAAAGTGAGAGCTAGGGGTCCATTGCCCATCATGGGATTTCACAACGGCCCAGAGTGTTTGCTCTACCCTGATTTTATTGGAGTCTACTTGCCCAGAAGGTAAGATGAGGGAGGGAACAAAGACATCAGCAGTTTCTCATATTGATCATATCAGCTCCTATTGTTATTATTATTAATCTTAAGGATAGCCTTCAATAATCTGAAATCTGAGACTTGTATTGGGAGAGCCTCCTGCTTGAGGTCACACACACAGATTTTTAGGGAGGTGTAAAGCTCCTGTAGTTCTCTGTGGAGTAAAATGCTACCAGCGTTAATCTCCTCTGAGGGATCGGTGGGAGGGAGGCATTTTCCTTCCATCACCACCACAGAGGATCTTCCTCTGCGATAAGGGATATAAGCTCTTCTGTCCATATCTCAGAGCTCCAGCTACTCCCTGGGTCTCTGCCCCAGGCAAATACAAATCTCCACAGTGGGTATCTGCCTTGCCTGTTTAAGGGGCATGAAACGCCCTAGAAGATGTACCTTTTCCTAGGACTTATCATAATCTTTTCTATGACTATTACTCTCCTCAGAGTGCTCACAGACCCAGCAGGGTGTTTGTAAGCTGTATCCCCAACAGGCTAGAATTTCAGAAAAGGCAAGAAGCTTGCTAGCAATGGCTAGCTGAAACGTAAACTAGCTGACTTTTCTTTGTTCCAACTCATTAGTTTTCCTCTTTTTCTGGGGGTGCTTTCCTTTACCAAGAATGGGGTCTTTGGTCCCCATTCACTCATCCTAGGTCATACCTTTTCTACTGAAAAATGTAATTATTCATGTGGATAGATTTGATCACTTCTGAAAGCAAGCAACAGCATAGCCAGTTCACTTAGAATCAACAAATATTTACCATGGAAAGAAGTTGGACTCCTTGTTTTCTTTCTGTGTCTCTGTGTAGACAATATTCTATCAATAAACACATCCACAATAAAATTAGCGTTCGACAAAAACATAATGCCAGGAAGAAAATAATGTGCCTAGTCGGTGACTCATTTTGAAGAATAGTGACCTCTCCCATTTCAAAACCAGACTTAAAGCAAATAATCATCATTATAATAACAACAATAAATTGTTGTTCTGCATCAAATTGTATTCCAAGGTAAACAGATGACTTTAAAATTTTTACTTTAAAAAATTTGCACAAACCACACATCTCTTCACTGGTTTACAACAATTGTTCACAATCTCATGTTCTATTGCGTTGAATGAAATGAATTGTAGCATCATGCAGAAAAATTGGAAAAAAAGAGATTAATCATAAATACTTAGTCAAGCATTGCCTACAATTTTTCATTATAGGAGATGAGAAAATCAAGCCTGCAGCTCAATGAGTAAGACACTGGCCACATACACTGAGGCTGGCGGGTTGAAATCTGGCCTGGGCCTGCTAAACAACGATGACAACTGCAACAAAAAAATAGCTGGGTGTTGTAGTGGGTACTTGTAGTCCCAGCTACTTGGGAGGTTGAGGCGAGAGAATCTCTTGAGCCCAAGAGTTTGAGGATGCTGTGAGCTATGATGCCTCCACACTCTATCCAGGGTGACTTGGGACTCTCTCTCAAAGAAAAGAAAAGAAAATTAAGTTTACAAACTCATGCCAGAAAAGGTGCTACATGTCCTATTGGTGAATATCTCTATGGTCACACGTGTGGTTCTCCCCTTGAGAAGCTATGCGCAGACATCAACACCTAGTCCACCCTTCAAAGCAGTTTTTCTAGGATGAATCTCCAAACTTAATTGTCAGACCCTATATGCTTTGAAGGAATAGAACAGAGAAATAAATCTTGATGGTGACCATTGGAGAGTTTGCATTCTTAGCGCATAAACTCTGTGATGTAGAATCAAACAGGATAAATGTATATATTGTTTGCAACCTGTCTTCATATGATGGACATAGAAAGTTGGATTATTTGTGACAATCCATTTTCCAAGCAGGGCATATATTTTCTGTCCTATGATTTTCTTGCTTGGAGCAGGTATGATCCTTGTAACTGAGCCCTACAGTGCATGAGGCCTTACAATAAAGTTTGCAAACTCATCCTAGCAAAAGTGCTACATCCCTCATTGCCAAATATCACTACCCTCAGTAAATGGCCATGGGGAGGGCTTTGAAGGTGACCATGGTGATTTTCAGTAAGGAAGTATCTAGCACTTTTTCTAGGATGAGTTTGAGAACTTAACTGTCTGAATTCACATCTTATTTCTCCTTTATCTACAGGGAAGCAAGTTTGAAGAACATGGAAACACCCCCGGATGACAAGTGTGGCTGTGGACCCAACTGAATTAAAACAATGCATGTTCCAGGCAGCACCTGTGGCTCAGTGGAGTAGGGCACCAGCCCCATAAGCTGGAGGTGGTGGGTTCAAACCCAGCCTCGTCCAAAAACTGCAAAACAAACAAACAACAACAACAAAAAATTGCATGTTCACTAATACAATAAGCTTCGAAGCAAAGAGAATATTTTCACATAACCCATGCACATAGAAAAATACATTAAATGTATTCATTTCACATCCATTCCTGAATATTGCTAGCAAACATTTTATTGTATCAGAAACTATTACGGGTATTTACTCACAGAAATTCCACTTGCAAAATGCGTCACCATTCCAGGTAAATGAGGAATAGTGAAGAACACTATTAAAATGAGTGTTGTTATATGGTAAAATGTTATTCCACAGTAAAGCTCTTACCATAACATTTCGGGGGTTATATTGGATAGTGCAGGGATTTATTTGATCCCTCCTCAAACCTGTTATGAACTCATTTTATAGGAAAACAGGGGTACTACATTTATTCTGTAATTTCTCACTGCAACTAATATTTTATTCAGGTGATCTTAATCAAATTGTACACATTGTACACAGGACAAATAAATCTTAGATACTAAGATTTATTTTAATAAACTAACCATAATTTAATATTCCTATACTGATCTGTTTCTTTTCACAAACAGGATTGAGGGAAACATGTAAATTTAACCTAAATGGATGAAAACTTGAATTGCTGATCTTAAGTGAGATTGATGCTTTTTGTATATTTTTATGTCCCTTGAGAATATCATTCCTCCAAATGCATATATATTTTTTCTTTTTTTTTCCAGAAAATATCTTTTAAAAATTGATTTTTATTAGACATTGGCAAATTGTAATCGGGACATTTATGGGTTACAAAGTGACCTTATGATAAACGTATAACACGTGTAATGATTAAAACAAGCTATAGCTCCAACGGCTAAGGCAACAGCCACATACACCAGAGCTGGTGGGTTTGAATCCAGCCTGGGCCTGCCAAACAACAATGACAACTACAACCAAACAATAGCCGGGCGTTGTGGTGGGTGCCTGTAGTCCCAGCTACTTGGGAGGCTGAGGCAAGAGAATCACTTAAGCCCAGGAGTTGGAGGTTGCTGTGAGCTGTGATGCCACGGCACTCTACCCAGGGTGACAGCTTGAGGCTATATAGCAAAAAAAAAAAAAAAAAAAAAAAAAAGCGAGCTAATTCACATGTTCATCACCTCAAATACTTATTTGTGTGCGTGTGTGTGTGTGTGTGTAGTAAGACCATTTGAATTTGAAATGTACTCTTTCAGCAATTTTGAAATAAATAATATACTGTTGGGGGAATGTACATTTTAAGGGCATTATAGAAAACTATGTGGCTAGTCATCAAAATAACGAATGAAGTTATTATATGATCCAGCAATCTCATCTCTTGGGTGTATAACCAAAGTTCAATAGAACGTCCTTAGCTGACTACCTCCCTCCACTGACCACCCACTTACATAGACCTGTTTTTCATAGACCAGACGTGACCTCTATGTATATATCAGCACAGGAGGTCTGATTCCTCTCAAACAGTATGTTACCCTACAAACTGCTCAACAGAAGGGAGGTGGTGAACTCACTGAGGTTCTACTACAGTTGAAGTGTGTCAGAGACAGACTGCCAAATCTGTATTCAGATACAGTCAAGATTACCCACAATTGGCATTTGGTCTTCAGCTATCCTTCAATCCAATCTGCCCTGTCGCCCACCCCTGAGTACAGCATAGCAGTGAATCCCACAGGTGACCTAACGAGCAAGCATTTGAGCTCTTCGCAAATTCTCACTCTGTAGTATATGCTGTCTGGAAACTGTTCCCACACACAGACAATGAAATATATCATAGCATACAATTCACTTGTCATTTTCTGCCATTTTTTATTATTTTATGACCACTTACTGTTGTCATGAAAGGCCACCATCATCACTCATCTCTCTGAATGTATTAAACATACTTAATTAAAATGTACTTTCCGGCTCGGTGCCTCTAGCTCAGTGCCTTGGGCACCAGCCACATACACTCAACTAGCAGATTAGAATCCAGCCCGGGCCTACGAAACAACAATGACAACTATAACCAAAAATTTGCCGGCATTGTGGCAGACGCCTGTGGTCCCAGCTACTTGGGAGGCTGACGCAAGAAAATCGCTTAAGCCCAAGAATTTGAGGTTGCTGTGAGCTATAATGCCACAGCACTCTACCCAGGGTGACAGCTTGAGACTCTGTCTCACAAAAATAAAGAAATAAATGAAAAATATCCTTTCCTCCTTCCTCAACGTAGGCGCAGTTCTGTGGTTTATGAAACACATAATTTCTATTGTACGGCGGGCACATTATTTTCCAGTATTTATTGTTTTACCTCACTTGGTTATTTTTTGTGATATGATATGTACTTGTTTTTTGATGGGTTTTATCTTTTTTTTTATTTAACCCCCCTGCAGTATTCCTTCTCAGCAACACAAATGAGCTAAGGCACCCTTCATAACTAGCATTCTCCTCTCTCCTTGCCCTACCTCCACGTGCCCTTTGTTAAGATTCTTCACACTCTGGAATATCCTACAATGTGCCAAACCCTGGTGTGTTCCCCAGTGTTCAACTTCCTTCTACCTGGTTGGTCCTGGACATTCCCTGTAATGTCTTGTCTTCCCAAGGCATCCACATGCTAAGTACAGGGGCGCCACAGGACGTGTGCATGCGTATTTATTCAATTTTAATTTTTCTACATATTGAACCTGGAGTGATACACCATAGTCCTTGTTTACCATCATGACATACACACACCTGTTCCTCATCTTTGCTTTCTCTCTCCCAACTGAGAATAAATGTATTTTCCCTTGGACAAAGCCATTTTCATATTTTCATATATTTTAACATGGTTGTCAGTTTCATAGCAACATCCACTGGATGGAAAATTCTTAGAGGTACACCCATCTACTACCCCACCCCTCAACCCCACCCCCACACATGAAGAGCTCAGTATTGGTTACCATTTCAAGAAAATAGCTTAAAGGAGTCTTTCACCACACGAGACCTAACCTATCACCACAAATGGAAGTTACTTCTGTTCTCTGAAATTTCTAAGTGCCCCCAGTGACTCACACCTGTAATCGTAGCACTCTCAAAGGCCGAGGCAGGTGGATTGCTTGAGCTAAGGAGTTCAGACCAGCCTGAGCAAGAGAAAGACCTCGTCTTTACTAAAAATAGAAAAATTAGCTGGGAGTTGTGGCAGGTGCCTATAGTCCCAGCTACTCGGGAGGTTGAAACAAGAGGTTCGCTTGAGCCCAAGAATTTGAGGTTGCTGTGAGTTTTGACACCACAGCACGCTAGCCAGGGTGACAGAGTGAGACTCTGTCTCAAAAACTAAAACAAAATCAAAAACAAAAATAAAAAAAATCTCAGAAGCATTATGCACTGCTGGGGGTGTCTACATTAACGGGACGTGCGTCTAAATTAATATAACATGGTGAATTTCTATTTGCCCATCTCATCCATGTACGTTTATTACACAATGCCTGCCACAGAGGAATTAGCAAGAAAAACTAAGTGTTGACCCCAACTGGAAGGCAGATCAGAGACATGAACAGAAACAATGACAGATTTTATTTATTTTTTTGTTTGTTTGTTTTATTTATTTATTTTTTTTATTATGGATAAAAATATGCACCATAGATGTGAGCAGAGGGAACAACGCATTCCAGGCTGATGTTATCACGGATTTAAACCAAGAGTATCTGACTACAAGGAATGCAACAAAATCTCTTTTCCTGCCTTTTTTCTAACAGAGTCCTTCCCTGAACTGAAACCAGCACACTCTGACTTGCAAGCATTTCCTTTCCTCCCGTTGTTGTGACATGAGTTCCTTTTTGTGATCCTCGTTTTCAGAATCCTTTCCCTCCTTGTAGGATACACGGTATTCCTTTCCGAAAATATCTACTTGGTTTAACTGACTCAGGTTCTTTGAAACAAATTCGTTTGGGAGGCGACGGGGACGCTTGTTGGACAGCAACCCCACAGGTAGCAAGTGCAACGTGGTGTAAACCAGCTTGCATTTGATGTCAGAGTTTTGTGAGCTTGTGTTTTAAGCTAGTGGGCACAAAGCTTTCCTGCCTACTTCTCAGGCTTTTAGTGAAGGAATCTAATAGGATGCATCCCACAATTCTGTATAATTCTAAATACCATAAAATCTCAGGGTCCTTAAGGTACAAGAACTTACTCTGTACGTCAAGATAAGCAGAGCAGATCAATGCTTGTGGCTTCTTAACAATGGCAAAATAATGTAGAAAATAAGTTCTATTTAAGTACATCCAAATAGCCTGCAGTTTTAAAGGACCCCTTTACAACAAAAGTGCATTTTGCAGAAAACCTAAGTGTTGCTGAGAAGATAACAAACTTTGCCCCAATACTCTCTTGGGAGATGATATTTTTTCTTTTTGTCTTCCCTGAAAAACCCCTCATTTCATGCACCTGGCCTCAAAAATTAATTGAAGGAGACACAGTGGTGCTTGTTTTTACCCCCAAATTCAATAGATTTCTCCTGAATGTGTATTGGTCATTCTACAAATATCTTTAAAAATTATTATGGTCTTCTTTAGCAAAGGAATGCCTCCAATTTCTACTCATAGACATTTTGACTCAAATTTGTGCAAGGGCTTTACTCCCAAAATGAAAATAATTCACAGATTTTGGGGGTTGGAAAGGGTTTGTAGAAGTAGGTAGAAAATACACACAGGCAGAACAAACAACAACAAAAAAAAAAACCAGGGGGAGAGAAATATGAAAATTCTAAACAAAATCAAGTGTCATGAACAGATTAAGAAATATAAATGGTAGAAAAATAAGAGCTACTTCTTTAATTTTATTTATTAATTTATTTGGTTTTGAGACAGAAACTCTGTCACCCTAGATAGAGTGCTGTGCCATCAAAGCTCACAGCAACCTCAAATTCTTGGGCTCAAGCCATCCTCCTGGTTCAGCCTTCTGAGTAGCTGGGACGACAGGTGCCTGCCACAATGCACATCTGGTTTTTTCTATTTTTAGTAGAGATGGAATCTCACTCTTGCTCAGGCTGGTCTCAAATGCCTGAGCTCAAGTAATCTGTGCCTGCCTTGTATCAGCAGGCTTCAGCTACTGTGCCCAGCACTAGTTTTTATTATTATTATTATTATTATTATTATTGGAATGGTTTCCAGAGTGTACAATATAATTGCCTTTTTCACTGATTTCTAATAATTAGATTCTACTGAACTGGGGGTGATGAAGGCTTTTTGTAAATTAGGAGTTGGGAGGGTACACAGTGATGTCCACACTTAACACCTGTTTCCCAGGTGGGACCAACACTTCCTTCAGGCCACAGAGAGAGGCATAGCCTTGAATTATCAGTCTGTACTTTGAAGTTGAAATTAGGAAAATCATGGAACTTCTGCAGATAACAACTGTTCAGTTGAGAGGATTCACAGATCTGTTCTGAAAGAGATGCAAACTCCAAACCCAGAAATATTAGTAAATATTTGGCAGTACTTACGTGTACAAGTGTGAAAATTCTTGCTCTGTCTTCCATAAGTTTTCAAGATGATTTCTTCATATCTGATCAAGTTGTACCATTGTATCTGTCAATATTATCTGAAACACTAGGTAAGCCTCCTTAATAATTCAAAGGAAAAAAAATGAATTGAAGGAGTCATTACAGTACTTGTTTTTCCCCTGAATTCAATAGATTTCAAGTGAGTCTGTGATGTTGGTAATTCTATAAACACCTTGAACTGTCACGGCCCGCATCACCAAATGAGCTGGGTAAGTATTAACAAATGTTCCTTGTCCTGTGTACATTTTAAATAATTTCATTTCACCATAATTGGTTGTAAGATGTCTCAAATTATATTCTTTGAGGAAAGAGGATCAATTTTAATTTAAAGAAACATTAAGAGTTGCGGGCTGTGCCAGGAATTGACGCTCACATTGTAAATCAAATCTCATTTTCTGCTCAGAATTACTAATTTATTTTCTTCCGATTCTAATGTCTATTTAATCACAGATAGAAATGGGTGTATGAAAAGAGATGCCTGCACACATTTTAATTTTCTATTTGAGACATTTGACATTTAGACATTTGATTTTTTTTTCTTTTCTTTTCTTTTTTTTTTTTTTTTTTTGCAGTTTTTGCCAGAGACCGGATTTGAACCCGCCACCTTCAGTATATGGGGCCAGCGCCCTGCTCTTTGAGCCACAGGCACTACCCAAGACATTTGATTTTTCTTAATTTTACAATACCAATTTCCCTTTCTTGCTACTCATATAGTTTTGATATGTAACTGATATAAGAGTCACAGGAAAGTTTTCATAAAAATCTACATGTTGAGAACTTGAACGTTGCTTATTTTTTACCATTTTAAAGCAGAGAGTATCTGAACATGTTTCAAATCCTACTGACTCAAGGAAGATTTCTAAAAATTGTGGACAAAAAGGATTCACATATTCATTGTGAATGCATTGCATTCAATAATTCCTAATATTCTTGAGATCTTTGTTGGAGAGAAATCACATTATTTTTATACTAAACAATTATTTATAAAATAATTAGAAAAACAGAAACAAAAACTGCAGATAAGATTGAGAATTAATTAAGACATCAATTGTGCCCATAAATGGAATCAAAGTTTTGCCTTAAGAGTGGAAAGATCTTTTTCCTCTATAGCAAATTATGTTTTTGTAATTCTGCACTTTAATACATCAGCACTGCCCCAGAGAAAATTGCTACTTTTAAAACTCTGATGTTTGACACTGAAAGTTTTCTCAGGGTGGAAATTTGCAATGTTAGATGCCTCTGACATGAGTGATGTTATTTACTTGTTTTTCTTTTTATTTGTTTATTTTTTTAGAAGCATGAAGATAAACTGGGCAGTTGGAAGAGCTTTTGATATGAACATAGGAGCTTTCGGGAGATAGAACTTTTTATATATACAAGGTCAGACAATTAAGATGGCAAACTCACCCTACAAAAATTGCTGCATGCCTCAGTGCTGAACATCCCTACAGTCACCTTCAAGTTCCTCCCCTTAGGAAGCTCTGCACTAACGCCAGCACCTCGTCCACTCTTCAGAGAAATTTTGGAACTCTTTTCCTGGAATGGCCATCACAGCTATTGTCATACAGCATATAAAAACAGGAAACAACAATAATGAAGGCCATTCAACAAGACACTTCTATGTCAACACAAGCACAGCTGTGAGACAGTGATATACCATGGTTCTGAAACCTTGCTGAGATTTTTTTGTATAATGCTGCCAATGTAAGCTCAGGATGGCAAGTTTACAAACTTAATTGTCTGGCCTCATACTATGACAGCTCTGATGACCATTCCAGAAAAAGAATTCCAAAATTGCTTTGAAGGCTGTACTAGATGCTGACTTTAGTACGTACTTTCCCAAGGGGAGAAACTTGAAGGTGACTGTAGGGATATTCAGCAATGAGGTATGTATCCCTTTTTCTAGGGTGAGATTACAAACTTAATTGTCAGATCTCTGGGGTGTGTGTGTGTATTTTTCCGTGTGTTAGAAGTAGCCACGGTAGGAATTCAATACAAGAATAAATCTCCACAGGCAAAAGTGCTTATATAAAGTGCTGAGGGTTTGAACAGTGAGGCTGGTATACTCTGCAATATGCATCTCATATATTTCAGGTGAGAATTACTCAGGAAAATGTGAAACTGTATTTTTGAACATCTTCCCAGCAAAGAGGCTGATGAATGCAGCTAGTAGAATCAGATGGAAGTTCTAATCCATATGCTTTGGTTTCTCCCCGAAATATACTCTCATTTCTTCATATACCAAGCTGTTCAAAGTAGCCATATAGAGCTTTGGAAAACAAAAGGCAGTTCGGCAAATCTTACACTCTTTTCACTATTTTAATTTTCTCTTTTTTACCCCTACAATTGTAGAGGTAGGAGTACAATCCTGTTTCTTTTTACTACAAGGATCAGGGCTGGTGCAACTATAACAAAGGACAAGTTGATCAGAAAAAAAAGAAGTTTATTGAATAAAAATTTAACATGACATGGGAGACTTCAGAAAAAAAGAATTGGGGAAAACTGTCCAATTTTATGCGTAGATTCAGTGAAGTATGGACAGCTGTGTACAAATGTTATTGGACAAAAACAAATAAACAAACAAACAAACAAAAAACAAAAACAGGCTTCTAGCCTGTTCTAACAGTAACAGGCTGAGTGGAGTCCCAGCAGAAAGGTCTGTTTGTCCACTTTCTTATTTTCTTTTACATTCTAATATTCTTTTATTCTTTGAATGTTTGAGGTTATCTGAGAAGGAGAACATTACAACATAGCTTTAATCTTTTTTTTTTTTCATTTTGTGAGCAGATTGTGATTAAATATATTAATAGAAAAACATCAAGAATGACAGGTTATTTTTAAGGAGTCAGTCATTCCTTGATTTTCTTGTTTATTTCTTCCATTGCATTAATATTTGCTACTATTAGAAAATGAAATCTCAGTTCTACCATGACAAAAACAAACAAACAAACAAAAAACAACAATGAAAGAAACTAATAGCCTCTCTCTGGGATCTTCCTTCATCCTGAGTATGGGACACCACCCCTCTTGGAATGATCTGCTTTCTCACAGTTTAGGCCAGAGAATCTCAATCTCTTTGTGGCTATCTCTTACCCAGAGAGGCAGGGGAAATGTAGAGTCATATTTCTAAGTTTTAAAGCTTGCTTTTGGAAATAGGAGTTCTAGCATATATAATCCATGATTGGAAAAAGGAATTCAACATGGTGTCTCCAAAGCAAATTTCAACTACAGTAGAAATTCCATAGTTGACCACCTCCCTACAATGATCACCTCCTAAAGGTGACCTAATTTTCACAGACCCTACATGTACCAAATGTATGAATCAGGACAGTAGATGTAGTTAAGTATGATGGCCACCTTCATATGTTGACTGATTTGATATACTTCCTTGGGGGGTCAACTTACAGAGGGTCTACTATATTTATTGCTTTCTGTTCTATAATAGAATGCTAGATCAATGAAAGCCAGCTATTTGAAGATATATTGAAGCATTTTAGGATCTGTGTTGAGTGACAAGGAGCAGACCCTCAAAAAGATAGAACAAAATAAAATAACACTAAAAAAAAACAACAACAATCCCAATGATAATGCCTTAATACTCCTGGTTGCCCATCTATGGCAGTGATTTGGGAAGGAAAAACAAAGGGAAAAAATGAGCTGCAAGCACTTTAGTTCATTTGTTATGGGTAGAAATACTCTTCAGCTTTGGAAATTAAAGTGATTACTTTACAGACTTGTGAAAACAAACTGTCCTCTGTCCAACTTGCTCTTTTCATTTTTCCAGGAACCACATGTATAATGAGCTGGCAGCCTTACGAAGAGCTTAGGTTATTGCAACCTTTTTATTATTTTTTATTCATTCTCTGATTTTTTTCAAATCTAAAGACAATAAACTCATCAAGTGTGTTGAGAAAGAGGAGTCTGAAAGTAATCAGAAAAAAAGCACTGAATAAATTTATTTTACTATTTTTATTTTTATGACTTGAAAAGAAACTAAAGTTGCGACCATTAAATCAATTCCAAATGTTTATTTGCTAGTATGTAATATGAACCTCGATACACTTTATTGGGAAGTTTTCAGCATGTATGAAATCATTATTATTTGACCAATACTAAAAAATTAAGATGTAGAAATGGATCCAGTGCAAGACTTCATAGGGGAAATAATTTCTTCTTAAAGTCAAATTTATCTTAGTTTTTTCTTTTCTTTTTTTTTTTTTTTTTTTATTGTTTCAGGTTCATAGAGGGTACAAAGAACTAGGTCACACTAATTGCATTTGTTAGGTTAAGTCCCTCTTATAGTTGTGCCCCACCTCCAAGAGATGTGCCATACATGGTGACCTGGTGACCCCCCTCCATCCTCCTCCTACCTCCCCTGTGCCCTTTATCTTAGTTCTTGTTGATCCTGCGATGTGCAGTCAACCTCTGAATGAGACCTTAGCATCTGGGGGTTGAAAACTTCCAGATATAAAGAAGTATCAGTTTAAGATATTGGGTGGCCACCTTCAGTAAGGAAATAATTTATTGATTTTCATGTTTTATGGCACTTGACATGGTGCCTTGAAAGTCTAAAAATGTTAGATAATTTTTTTTTTTTTTTTTTTTTTTTTTTTTTTTTTTTTTTTTTTTTTTTTTTGTTTTGTTAATTTTTTTTATACTGGTGTTGGTCAGTGAACACACGCACACCACACCAACCACCGGTTTGCCACCGGGGCTGCAATTATCT
>CAUYPK010124052.1:0-23548 GCA_963574355.1 Loris lydekkerianus | reverse complement strand
CAAAGTCTTCACGAGTCATTTAAAATTAACAAATATCACACTGGTTAACACAGCCTTCCTGGCAATTTCACAGTTATTGTGTTAAGACATTTACATTCCACATTTACTAAGTTTCACATATACCATTGTAAGATGCACCACAAGTGTATTCTCACCAATATAAACGTGTCAACCGGTCTGTGAAACTAGTGTATGATGCCCCATGATCATATCAATGTACACAGCTATGATTTAATAAAAATAAAATAAAATAAAATAAAATAAAATTAACAAATAGCTTTCATTCTTTTGACAGTATTAAGTACATTGCTGTTCTGTTTTTGGAAAATGATATATGTTTTTAACTACATTTAAAGTTTCTTGAATGCAGCCTTGTTTGATTACAGCTAAATAAACTCCAACTTCCAACAGGAAAGAGTTTCCACCCTTGCCCTAGGCTCTGTGCTGGGCACTTTGCACTTATTATGTCACTAACCCTAATAAACAAGGAGGAGAGAAGATAATAATCCACACTCATCACAAAACTAACAAATGGTAGAGACTGGATTTGAATTCAGTTACAAGGCGCTTCCAAAAAACCCATGTTCTCTCCATTAAGTTACCGGTCCCCATAATAAGGGGTATGGTGGCATTTAAAGGCAATGCATTTTTGGACTTAACAAACTTGTGAATAGCACAGTTGAGGAAAATTGATACCTGCAGTAACCCATAGGAAATAAACTGTAGAGTTCCATATTCTGGTATTGTGATTATATTGTTTTATATTAAAAAAGAAAATAAAAGAATTTTTTTTAATTAAAAAAAATGAAGGCAATGCAGATCTCACTGGCCTTCCATTGCGTTTTACTCAGTTGTTACATTCTCATAACTCCTCTTCCTGTTAACTCCGAAACTTCCCTCCCACTTAGGCCCTTATTCCTCACCAGGAGCCCTGGGGCCCTGGCTTTAGCTCACGTAGGGGCTGGGTTATTTAATTAAATGGTTCCTGGGGTAGAGCTGTCCATGGCTCCAGTATGTAGAAGGAGCACTCCGAAATCCTCTTCAGAGCACCCAAGGCCTCTGACAAGCTGGTGCCGTTTCCTTCCCGGCTCCTCGCACCTTGCTGTGCCTGCCGCAGCACCCTTACCCTCTCACCCTGAGGTATCACCTGCTCTACCTTCCTGCTGCTGCTGTGTCAGAGCACAATCCCGGGCCCCTGGGCTCCTGAACCCACCTCGCAGTTCGCTTCTGACCAAGTCCATTCAAGTGGCAAATTCTTTCTCACCTTGGGCTCCCCTCCTGGGAGAAGCCTCCTCTGATCCCCTGATATCCTGGGCCCCAAGTCCTACACGATTACCCTCTCCTGCCCCATTGGTTTGTTTCTCTACTTATCTCTTCCAGTAGTGAGAAAATTTGCAGGGGGTGTTTTGCTTAGCTGGCACATAGCACATCCACAGTGCCCAGCACTTAGCGCATAGAAGTACCTGTGGAAGGAATGAAAAGCTCTGTGCTTCCCACTAGACTGCCCGTCCTTTGGTTCCCAGTGCCTATTATACTTCTATTTCCTGAGTACCGGTCTGATGCTGCCTCATGCTGTTGAACGCGTACTATGCACCAGGCAGGGTTTCAGGTGTGCCACTGTATGGATCGACTCATTTAAAATTCGTACTAGCTGGGTGTGGTGGTGGGCGGGCACCTGTATCCCAGCTACTAGGGAGGCTGAGGCAAGAGGATCGCTTGAACCCAAGACTTTGATGTTGCAGTGAGCTATGACGCCGTGGCATTCTAGCCTGGGGCAATAGAGTGAGATTATCAATAAAACAAAATAAAATTCATAATAACTATGCGAGGTCAGTGTCATCATTAACACATGTTACATGTGGAATCTGAGGCACAGAAAGGTAGCTGACAGGCTCTATGACCTTGAACAAGTAATTGGCAAAGCCATGGCTCCACCAGAGCCCACCCAACACTGTGCCACACAGCTTGTGCATCTGTGAGTGCTTGGGAAGCAAGGGAGGGACTACAGGGAATCCTTCCCAGCTTTGACAGCGGTAGAAGCCCTGAGCCTATTTAAAGAGAAAATGAAAGATGCTTTAGGGCAGTGCCTGTGGCTCAGTGGGTAGGGCGCCAGCCCCATATACCGAGGGTGGTAGATTCGAACCTGGCCCCGGCCAGCTAAAACAGCAATGACAACTGCAACAACAACAACAAAAAAAGATGTGTTAGAAACTCCATTCCTCTTAGGAATAATGTCATAGATTTTATTGGGAGGGGTTGAAACTGTGAGTTGGGTGGTCATTCTAGAAGGTGGCAGAGCCTGGTTTAGATCTGGGGGTGCCATGTGAACTTGGCTCTACCAGGCTGCCATGGAATAAACCACCCCACTCCCCTCAACCACCCACCTCATAGCCACGTGGCCCAGGACACATTTCTTTTTTCTTTTCTTTTTTTTTTTTTTTTGCACTTTTTGGCCAGGGCTGGGTTTGAACCCACCACCTCCAGCATATGGGGCCAGCGCCCTAGCCCTTTGAGCCACAGGCACCGCCTCTGGGACACATTTCTTAACCTCTATCTATAAGCCTCCGTTTCCTTACCTGTCAAATAGGGATACAATTATTAGAGCTCACTCGGGACTGTGAAGATTCAATGAGTTAACACACATACAACGCTTAAAACAGAGTAGGGCATGTTATCATGGCCCAAAGCCTGGCACTCATCCCCAAGGCTACATTAGGAAAATGAGGAGAAGTAGTCTGAGAAGGAAAGAGAAGTTTTACCTTTTAGCTGGCAAACGAGGAGGCCATCAGACTCCTGTCTCCAAGTACCAGCATCCTCCTTCTGAGCAGAGGTAAAGGGCTCTGTCATCTCCTGTAAAGGAGATGGTTCTGTCTTCCGCTAAGACAATCTTGTGACCTTCAGGCTCCACCCAGATTCATCCCACCCCTGTGGCAGAGGAGTAAAGGGCACCACCTGCCCCTTCTGCCCCCCTGGCCTGAGGCAGGGATGTAGTTTTTAGTTCTCAAAAAGGATAAGAAGGTTTTGAAGAGACAAAAAACATTTTTACCCTTTCAGGCCATTTTGTCTGTTACATAATTAAGTGCTCAAAAAATAAGGAGGAGAGCTGGGCACGGGGAGGTGTGTGCCTATATACCTCACTACTTGGAGCCCAGGAGTTGGAGGTTGCAGTGAGCTACGATCATGCCACTGTACTCCAGCCTGAGTGACAGAGTAAGAATTTGTCTAAAAAAAAAAAAGTTCCTTTGAAAGTGGAGAAATTACAAATAATTTAGTTACTTAAAAAATAAAGGAAAAAGTTTTTCCCCTTGATGAGGGACACCAGAGCCAAGCAATCATGCAGGTGGTCTGCAAATAGCTGTTAGCACCTTTTCCAAATGAGTAAAAGAGGGAAGAGTAAGTCAGGATCCAAACTTTAGCCAATCCTGTCGCTTTGCAGCAATGGAAATTTAACATTAGGAAAAAAGGAGGCCATTGTAAATGTTTGCTGAAAAGAAAAGTTGGGGACACAACACAAACAAACAGTAACTTTAGGAATTCTCAGCAGCTCCATAAGAGCATCTGACCACATATTTATACTTGGAGAATACCTCTCTTTTGAGGAATTCAAGCAGCTTTTTAAAATCAGAGCATTTCTAGCTCTAGGGCACTCTGCTTTGTGAACAATTTTCAGGACCTGTTTCCTCCTCCCCCTCAGCAACCTTTTTTCCCCTCCTTTCCCCTCCAGCTACAAATTTTCCCTCACAAACAACTTTATTAAATGCTCTAGTAAAACCCCAGAGTTCCTTTTTGTTTATTTTGAGAGGAAACGGTTCAGAATGAAAGTAAAGAAAAAACAGAAATGCTCAGTCCCCTGGGCTGTCTGCCAGGAAAAATGCTAGATGTCAGAGGCCTTGCTGAGAACCACCAACCACATGCTGGAGGGACGGCCCCCACCGGACAGCCTTCCAGGGGGTTTACTGCAATGCCTGAAAACAGGATGGGTTTTAGGAACTGTGCTCTAACCACGTTTACAGCAATGCCTTAAAACAGGGGGCTTTAGGAACTGTGCTCTAACCACGTCCTACAACCAGACTTGGTAGTAAATATTAGGGCCTTAAGTGTCCAAATCAGGCACTCAATAAGAGGCTGAGATCTGAGGTTATATGGGAAGGATTAATAAAGGGAACAGGTCCACGGGTTTAGAAGGGCACAGGTCAGGATGGGGAAAGCACAGGCCTGGAGTGACCTCAGCTTGGGTCCTGGTCCACTACTTACCACTTGGTGACTTTGCACAAATTGCTTATGGGCACAACACTACTATTTCTTCCTCTTTAAAATTAGGAATAACATGGTGCCCACCTCGCAGGGTTGTGGTGAGAATCAAATCAACACTCCTAACACTTCTCCGTACCTACTCTGTAATGTCAGTCACTCCCGCTGTGTGTTGCTAGCCCTCGACGTGTACAGGCGGAAACCAGCACCTCTTACTACAGCTTCTGGTCCGGGACCTTCTGGGCCATGACACGCTGAGCTTGTTTTCATCAGGTTCATACCCAGAGAATCTGGGCGGGTTTGATCTACATAGCTCAAGGATGAATTTCCAGGACAAAGAAACCTAAAAGGAAGTAACTTGAATCCAAGGCAAGTGATCTTTCTCTCTCCCGCCCTCCTTTCTCTCTCTCTCTCTTTCTGACAGAGACTCACTCTGCAGCAGCATCCTCACAGCTCTCTGCAATCTCCAACTCCTGAGCCATCCTCCCATCTTGGCCTCCCAAAGTTCTAGGATTACAAGCATGAGCCACCATGCCCAGTTGCTGTACTTATTAATAACAGTACCTACCATTGTTTGAGCACCTGGTACATTATGCCATTTAATCATCACAACAGCCCTTTTGAGGGTATCTTTTGTCTCACTCTGCAAATAAAGAAACTGAGGCTCTCAGAGGCTTACCTACCTGGTCAGTGTAGAGCTGAGATTTATTTCTACAACTGTCAAACTTCAAACCCTCTTCTCTCTCAGGTCCACTATAAGTCCTTAGTGATGAAATTTCAAGATTTGTAGTGTGATCTAGAAAAACTCAGTATTTTCATTCAATGTGAACTTATGGCAAGGGCTTAAAAAGTGGTTCTTTCAGTGTCCCGAGACCCCCTTCAGGATCAGGGTCCTTTGTAAATGCTCTTCTCATAGGTATGTGTTTGCCTGGGAAAGACTCTGAGCTAGACCCGCCTTTACTCACAACAGAAGGGAGCCAGAAAGGTCCAGGCTGGTGCCCTGCGGCTTCTTGTCTGTCTACACTCGGTGGTGATGCCTGGCAGCAGGGCAGGGCTCTGATCAAAGCGCTGATGTGTCCCACATACTTGTGTGTCAGGATGTATTTTACAAAGATGACTGCAGATATGTTTCACCCCACACACTATTCTGCCACGCAGTCTTGCAACTGTGCCATCGTGGGGTGGAGTGTAGGTGTGTGAGGTACTGCACATGCTGATTAGCTCCATCCATCCATTCTGTAATACACACATACCATATTTCAAAACATGTTGCACTCTATAAATATATGCAATTTTTGTCAATTAAAAAAGCAGTGGATACCCATAAATTCATGAGTGCATTAGCACAGTCTGGTGTATGTATGTGTGATATGGTAGTGGCACCAGGGACTGCTCTAAAGGAAGACAGCACAGAAGGTGGGAGGGAGGAATCTGACAGGAATTGGAGCTTGGGTGGCGATGCGAGTGACGGGGTCAGCTGTAAATACAGATGAAGCATGACTTGCTCACCCACTGCTCCCCTTCTGTGTGGCCCTGTTTCTACCAGACCATGGACAGGTGCAGTCTGTGGCCAGGGTTTTGGGACTGCAGTACTATGGTATACATATGAATACACCCACGAAGTGGGGTGAATTAAGGCCTTTTGCAACAATTTGGAACATTATCCTAAGCGAAGTATCTAAAGATGGAAAACCAACATCCCATGTACTTGCTGTTAAATTGGAACTGACCAATGAGCACATGTGAGCACGCAGGGAAGGACAACTCAGTGGAAACGTGGCAGGAGGGAGGAGGGAGAGGGAGGTGTGACAGCTCATCCGACAGGTTCAGTGAACACTTACATCTCTGACTTGTGCATAACAAAGTTGAGCCATGTAACCAAAAGCTGGGGCAGTAGGGTTTAGTCCTCTCACTCTTGAATTTGTGCGGGTCTTGGGACTCGCTTGACCGATAGAAGGAGTTGCACGCGAGGTTCTGGGTTTTCTGAAGTATGGCCACAGGAGCACGCCGGCTTCCACCTGGATCCCGCATTTCCTTCTAAGATGCTGACTCTGAGAAGCCTGGCCCACACTGAGTCATCACGTGTGTAGACTCCAGTTGGCTCACTGTCCATCGCCACGTCACCTTCCGGCCTCATGAGTGAGGCATCTGGGACGCCTAGCCTCACTAAGCTTCAGACGGCTGCGGCCTCAGCCAACATCAGCTCCATGATTGGCAGGGTCCAGAGGAAAGTGAACATTCTGGGCTCTATGTGCAAAAAGTATTACTAGATTCGAGTCAGGAAAAGGAGAGCACTAACCAAGCATGAGGCCCGTCTGCGCACGGGGCCCTGCCCAGCCGCACGGGCCACTGTCATGAGGCCAGCCCAGGCTCTGGTAGGCTGTGACTGCTGTTAACAGAAAGAAGAAAAAAACATGAATCTCTGTAAATAATTTAAGAAGTTCATTCTGAGCTGAATATAAGTGATTATTGCTTAGGGATCCATAAACCCAAGGAGCATTCAGCAAGTGGACTTGAGGCAGCCCCGTTACAGTTTGGTTTTATATATTTTTAGGGAAGCAGGAGTTGCAGGTGAAATCATACATAAATCAATTCGTGGAAGGTGTTCATTGGTTTAGCCAAAAAGGATGGGACTTTCCAAGCTGGGGATTACAGGTCATAGGTGGGTTCATAGATTCTTAGATTTGTAATTGGTTAAAGAAATAAAGCTTTGTTTAAAGGCTCGAATTCAAAAGAAAGGAATATTTTAAGTTAAGATCAGGAAGTCTGCTAATCAGAGAGAGGCTGTAATACAAAAACTCAAAGATCTGTGAAGCAAATTGATGCTTTGCACGGCCTCAGGTCTTGTTTAAGATTTATATCTTGTGGCCACAAAGCGTCTGTTTTTTCAGTCTCTTGATCTCTAACTTTAACGGTAATGCTGTTCAATTGTTGTGTATAAACTCTAAAAGGGATAGATAGGGTATAACAGGTGTGTCCCACCTGCCGTCTCTCCTGAGTGGGGGGTGGGGTGAAGGCATTGATTTCTGTTGGCAGGGCCTTAGATTTTGCATTTTTAGTTTACACTGCAATAAGTCAAAAGATCCCAAGTGAGAACGTCCCAACTGAGCCCAGCCAACCTACAGAACCATCCTACACAGAGGTTGTTATTTTCCTTCACTAAGTTTTTTTTTTTTTTAACATTTTTAACATTTTAATTAATTAACTTATTTAGAGACAGAGTCTCGCTTGTTGCCCTCTGTAGCGAGCTGTGGCATCACAGCTCAAAGCAACCTCAAACTCTCAGGCTTAAGCAATTTTCTTGCCTCAGCCGCCCAAGTAGCTGGGACTGCAGGTGCCTGCCTCAATGCCCAGCTATTTTTCGTCGCAATTATCTTTGTTGTTTGGCTGGCCCAGTCTGGGTTCAAACCCGCTACCCTCGGTGTATGTGGCTGGCACTGTAACCACTGAGCTACGGACGCCGAGCCTCCTTCACTAAGTTTTAAAGTGGCTCGTTATGCAGAACAGTCCCACAAAAAGGCTGCAGAGAGCCTTAACCAGAAACATGTTAAAAGTGGCAAGTCTATGAAAGGACCCTCTACTCAGATACATTCAAGGAGGTTGATTTTTTATTTTATACAACGAAACCCATAACTCCCAGATGGGGAAGGAAAGCTTCCGTGGACTCAGAGACGTTCATTTAGGCAGACTTGCGAGAAGAAGGTGGACCGGATGCCTTCCTCAGAGACGGCTAGAGGAAGGGATGTCACCATAAAAAGTAAAAGTTAACATGTCACCGGACAAAGAGGGTCCGGCCACCTGTCTGTGTCAGCCAATATGCAGAGAATTATTGAAAGATTTCTAAGGAATGCAGCATTTTGGTGTGGTACCATGTCAAGTCAGAGGACTTGAATATTTCTGCACAAGGTAATACTAAGTCTATATATGATATGTGGCCAACAAAAACACACCCTGGGGACAGCAAAGCCTCTAGGGTAGAAACGCCCACTCCTGAGCCCTGGTCTTTTCCCACATGGGAGAGCATCTGAGAACAAAGTGCAGAAAACAGTGGTGCCGTATCTCAGCCAGGTAAAAAGCCTGTCATTTGTTCTCGTGTTAATAATTCCTGAGGCCTTGAGTATTCACATACATAAGAACTGGTGTTTGTCATCAATATCCTCATGGACCAAACAGAACCCCTAGAGGAAAATCCCAGGGTGTTTACCCAGTAGGCAAACCCCCTAGTCTGACTGTCTTCACTAATCTGGGCGGCTAAGACGCAGGCGCTTGGAAGCCAGGCTGAGACCCCCTGCAGTAGATACTTACAAGTAGTCTCCGTGAGCCTTTGTTTTCTCATCTGTAAAATGTGGGTTTAAAATACCGGCTGCTATGAATTGGTGAGTAATAGAGGTAAAGAACGCCGATGCCTAATACAGTGGAGATGTAGGTATGAAGCTTAGGAAGGGCGGCTTCTCCCTTTCTCCTCATGGAACTCGAGGCACCGGCAAATTGGCAGAGAGGACACGGACAGCAGACAAGGGAGGGGAGACCCAGGGCCCCTGAAATCACAGGTGTGTCCAGCTAGACCTGAAAACAAAGTCGACTGAGATCTTTTTTGGATATGAAAGGCATTGGAAGGAGAGAAAAGGACCATTTACTGGAATCTAATTCTTTCTGCCTGTGTATCTGCTGCTTTAGACACAACCCTTTATCTCGGTTCTGCTGCTTTCACCACTCTTCTGACAGGACCCACCTGGGTAACAAAGTATCATCTTTGTGATGTCCCTGAGGGCAGTGGGGCATGAGGTTGGTGGTGAGCAATCAGATTAGAATATGGAAATTCCCAGTCCTCCCTCTGCCACTTACTTTCAATCCTACCTAACTCCCAGGGTCATTAATTCATTTGCAGATTTTTTTGGAGCATCCTTCATTTTCCAGGCACTGTGTTATTTGTTGGGGATAGACAGTTAACAAGACACAATTCTACCCTCACAAACTTTGCATTCCTAACAGGAGTAGGAGAATAAACCAAGAAATATAAATATGTCAGACGGTGACTAATGTTGTGGGAAAAAAAATAAACAGGACTGGAAGTGAAGGAGCAGATTACTCTTAAGTAAGGTGGTCTGAAGAGCTTCTATAAGTGGGTGATTTTTGAGTAGAAATTGAAGAATATGGCCACGCACACTGGCTCATACCTGTAATCCCAGCACTCTGAGAGGCTGAGGCAGGAGAATTGCTTGAGATCAGAAGTTAGAGACCAGTCTTAGCAAAAGTAAGACCCTGTCTCGACTAAAAATAGAAAAATTAGCCAGGTGTGGTGGTGCACACCTGTAGTCCCAGCTGCTAAGGAGGCTGAGGCAGGAGGATAGCTTGAGCCCAGGAGTCTGAGGTTGCTGTGAGCTAGGCTGAGGACATGGCACTTTACTCAGGATGACAGAGTGAGACTCTGTCTCAAATAAAAAAAGGAAGAAAGGAAGGAAGGGATGGAGGAAGAAAGGAAGAAATTGCAGACATCAAGACAGTGGGGAGTGTTCCAGGCTATTGTGATATTTATGTGAGATAGTCACATCAACTCTTAGCATAGCACCTGGAATACGCTGTGTGCTATACCAGTGTTAATGGTTTAAATTAACACAGAAAGTATTTCATTACAGAGCAGGCAACAAGTAGGTGGAAATTTGTCTAGTGCCACCTAAGACACCCCTGTGGGATCCGTAATCATTGTGAAAGACATGAGAGAAGGGTTATGTGTCAGGGGACTTTGTACACATACATTTCGTTGCTGGCAATAAAATGTCAATTCCATAAACAAAGTACTTCTGGGGGAGTGGAGTGTTTTAATTCAACACAAAAGAGAGTGGGAAAAAGACCCATCGTCAAGCCGTCAGATTCACATTCTCTGTAAGAAATATTCCCAACTGTGAAGTTGGCATGTGCATTAAAATATTCCCCCTCATCAACAACAATAATGATGATGATGACATTAATTATGCTGTTTATAGGTCTATAAATGCTTTTCTTCCAAAGACCTCAAGTGTTTTATAGACACGACCTAATTCACCCTTACAACTTCCTCAAAGACAGGAGTAGCCTCGCTTAATAGATGGGGAAACTAATGTGTAAAGAAGTTAAGTAACTCCTTCAAGGTCACAATTCAAGGTCAAGCAATTACCAAGGCAACTCTGATCTGGATCCCAGACTTTAGTCTCCAAGTCAACTCCCTTTCTGCCTACCTCTCATCTCTCTGGACCTTGAGATGACAAGGTGGGTGCAGAGAAAGACAGGCATGATGCTGGAGGCATGTTCTTAAAAACAGCTACAGCCCAAAATAGGAAGCATGTTCCCAAAGGTGACAGTGCTAAAATCTGTCAATAGTCTTATGTGTTATGGGGCTGGTTTTATTCCTGTATGATAAATTCCTAACTATACAGAGTCGTTACAGTGAATTTCCAGGATTCTATAAATGTGTTTAAATCTTGTCCTTTCCTTAGCAACTGATAGTGCAGGCAATTAGCTGATGTGTCCCATATGCTGGGAAGTCACCTCTATCAGGGGGAGTGAGTGATGGCTCTCTAGTTTTATACATATGTTTCCCCTGAATTTGGCAAATTAGTCTTTTACCACTTTATAATCCCTTGGCATACCTGTAATTCAATTTATGAGCCTTCAAAGGGTACATCCCTCCTTGGAAATCTGGTGACTACATTCAAGTGATGCCACCGCTGACCAACTCTCGGATGGTTAGCCACTTTGCCTTGCCCAAGTAACACACCTGTCCATTCAGATGGCTGCACCCTCACAGTGGGCCACACAACTGCCTGTCCTGGACTCTTGTTAGAGAGAGAGAACGCAGTACTCGTGAAGTTGCACATGCTAGAACTTGCCCCGTTTTCCTTTCCATCTCATGGATCTTCATTCTACTCCCTGGAGCCGTGCCGGGGAAATCCAGGCTTTGGTTTAGTTGAGCCAGTGTTAAAAAGCGAAAGTGGCAAACTGAAGTGAAGTAGAAGCAGCAAAAATAACATTATTTCTGCACTTTAATTTTTCATTGCGATAATTAAAAACCAAGAAAAGTACAGATACAGCAATGATCACCCCCAATGGAAAACCTCACTGGAGACAGTGCTGGGGGTCAGAGCCTCCGGGGGCCAGAGCTGCGGCAGCTGCCCTACCACCCTGGAGTCCACGGGACTGACGTGCCCCGGCCAGCCTCGTTTCAGGTCACGAGAGTCATTGTCACTGCAGTCTACTTAGTACCACATGCTGCCTGTCGGGGTTCTGCCTTAAGAAAGGGAAAGAGCAGGGATACCTCTCTGCCGGGTCCTGAAACTAGAATTTTCCTGGTTAGGCACAAAACAACAATGGATGCTGGCAAAATTATAAGTGGCCAGAGTGGCAGGATCAGAACTTTGACTCCTGATCTGCTGTGATTGTTGGGTAATGGAGCACCCAAGTTGGCCAGGAAAGTCACCTTCTTAACCGAGAAATGGTCTCACCTCTTATAGGATACATCTGCTCAAGTTACAGCTCCAGGTAGCTTGTTGAAGCTGATTTTGCATTCATCGACAGTGTTTCACTCTGTGATGGTGACGGCTGGGTTCATAGAAAATGTGGATTCCAGAGCTAAAGTGCTCCAAGCAGTAGGTAAATCAGTCTGTTCTACATTTGAATTTTCTCCTTGCCTCTTAGCTTCGACTTCCTGTTGAGTTGCTGAAGTCTGAATTTAGAATTCTAAACAGCACATCTGGGAGGCTGACATTCATGACCGTGGCCCCTAGAATGATGGTGACAGTGGACACAAGATGGCTGCAGGCCTAACAGACTAGCGTCTGTCCTGGCCTATGCCTTGGATGCGTCCTCTGAGTTGTTCCTTGAGATACCTTCTTTCCAGTCACCCAGGCTGAAAGATGGGGGCTAATTTCCCAACACTTTGTGGATTTCACTTAGAAACACTTTTTGTACCTGCTTCTTCCTCTCCATACCTAATATCTGTTCTCTTCACCAATGAATCAATTCAAGAGACCCCAAACTAAAAAAAGACATCAACATGGATGGTGATTGTCTCCTAGAGGGATTCCTGCATTTTTAGCTGTACATTTATATAGTCCTTTAAACTTTTAACTGCCGTGAACTTACGTTTGTAGTCAGAAAATTGTTTTTAATAAAAAAAGGAGTTGGGAGAGGGTTATGTTATTCCAAGTGGTCTCTCTGCTGCAACAGGACAGGGCACCTTTGAGAACGAATCTGTCCCTGTAAGGTTTTCACATGTCACATAGCCCAAAATCAAACTTCAGTTCCTGTGCTGGCTGCCAAGGCCCAACTGTCTTCTATAATTAGAAAAGCTCAGTCTGGATTCTTAGACAATGTCACCTGACAGGCAAGGAGGACAGGTGCGTTAGGAGGGACTGTGGGAGAGAAGAAGGGGTGAGGGAAGGAGGGAAAGAGAAACAAGTTCTATACCACGCCCGATGTGACTGGTTTTGTAAGACCCCTCAGTGCTGGATGTGCAGGTAGGACCTGCATTTCTCCCACGCCTGCTGTGGAGACTCCTGGTTTACAGCTGGGAGGGGAGCCAGCAGCCTTCCTGACCCACCCCTCCTCACACATGACGGTGCTATTTCCAGAGTTGCCCCTGCAAGCCACCTGTCCCAGGGGTCCAGCCCCAAGGGACCTGTGTGCTTTGTGGCAGCTCTACTGAGTCTGGCTGGACAGTCTTCAGGGTCAGCCAGCAGCTGCTGCTTATTTTTTAAGAATAGCTGCTTGCAGAGCACGGGAGGGATGACACAGAGCACCCCGGGAAAGGAGTTTTCCTCCGGCCTCCTCACTGCCCACTGGGCCAGGCAGGATGTGGAGCCACACCTGCTCCACGTGGGTCCAGGGCCTGAAGCCTGCGAGGGCTGCGCGTCTGTGTGCACGTGGCGCCTCTGCCCTGCAATTAGTGCTTGTGGGGACTCTGAGATTAGGCCACAGCTTGTGTTTGCTTTTGTGATCAAATGAGTTGCTGAGGTACGGGAGAAGGTTCTGGAAACCTTTGCTAAGCCTGTCTCCATTAATGAGTACCTCCCTCCGCAGAGCACCTGGATTATGTCTGATGAGCAGGGAGCAGAGAACACAAGACTTGCTCAGTAGACATCTCCTGAGTAACTGGGATCAGGTGGGCACGGGCTCCGGAGGTGGCCACGCAGGGCTCGGCTGTGCCACCTTTGTGAAGTTCCAGCTTTCTAATAAGAACATCCAGCTTTTAGTCTAGACACTAGTCTAATAAGTGAGCAGGCAAGTCCTTTGACTTCTCTACATCTCAGTTTTCTCATTCATAAACGGAGATAATTACAGCTACCTCATCTACCTTACAAGGTTGTCGTGGGATCAAATGAGATAATGTCATGAAAGCCTTTATAAGGTAGGATAGACCCATGTGAGCTGTTATTATGGGTAGTTCTAGTGACTAGTGAACAATAAACTGGTGGAACCAACAATCCCATTGTCACCGACCTAAATCTTAGGAGCAATTTGCCAATTCCACCCATCCCTCCTTCTAGGCACATCCACCCTTCTCCTGCTGTGACTTTAGTGAAAGGGGGAATCACTGCAATTTTCCTAATTAACTGTCTCAATCCGAGCCTGTGAAGATGCCGCCAAGGCGAAGGCAGCGCGTGGAGAGCCCACTCGGGCTTCTTCCCAGGTGGCTGCTGTCTGGTTCTGTCAGGGCTCTGCGTGCCGACTGTCTTCTATCAGATGTGCGGACACCGGAGGGGAGGGGAGGGTCCCCCTTCTGCCACAGTGGACCATGTGAGCACTCGTGAGTTCCATTTTTCACAGACAGCCCGAGTCTTCCCCTGTCCTAAGTAAGTGTCCGTAATTCTTTAGGAATTGGGTTCCCCGTCGCCCCCACGTCCACTCCAGATAACTTTCTTCAATCTTTTTAGTGGTAGGCGTGTGTGATTTCTGCTAGGAAGGGACTAAAAGCAAAATGAAAAATCACAAATACAGTAACCACGGGAGGTGCCTGCTCTTCTCAGGGTGGATTACGGAGGAGAAAGCCGGCACAGGAGTCAGAGTGGATTCTGGTTGAGAAGCTGCGTTGATCCGTAGCCTCATCATAGGGATATTTTGCAATTTCAGCGAGATAATCAGCTCGAGTCTCAGATTCCTTATTTTTAAATGGGGCTAACATCTGCCCTGGTACTTTACAGCCTTTTTAGAATGAGGGCCTTGTGGTCACTATACAGCACAGGTTGGTCCTAGAATCTGAGGTACAACAGGGCACACAGGCCTATGCAGGCTAAGCGACACAAATGGAATCAGGACTGCACAGAGCCCAGAATGAAAGCACTGCCCGTCCTTCCCTTCTCCACAGCAAATTCTCCCCAGGACCTTTGTGCTGAGTTAGTTGTCGAGCATTTCTGTTCTCAAGTGACTCAGACTCGCTCTCTTCAAAACATCTCGGGCACCTAACATGTAACTCAAGTTTGGCATCCCCCCAGCAGAGCCCTGGGATTTGGCACTGCGTCGTAGGCACAGGACACAACCGCCGGCCCCTCTCATTGACAGTCAGCTTGATGCCCTGGACTGACAGTGACAGGCCGAACGTAGGCCAGCGGAGGGGCTGGGCAGCAGGAGCGGCTAGCTCACACACTTGGAGAGGACCAGCTGGGACATGTCACTTTGCCACTTAGCTTAATTACCCTAAATGGGCTCGGTCCTGTCTACCTGGAGGGAGAGAACCCTTGGGAGATTCTCTGAATGTAGTCTTTGTCTTCTCTCCCCTGGGCGATCTCATTCATCCCAACCTCCCCTGATGAATCTAAATCTCGTCCTCGCCCTGGATGTTTCCCGTGAGGTCTAATCTACCATCTGTGTCCTGCTTCGTTCATGAGGATGTCCCCCTGGCCTCTCCACCTCGGCAGGTCCCAGTGGGATGTCCCCACCCACACGTCACTGCATGCTTTCCCTTCAGTGGTCCCTATGTTGGTGAATGATACTCCATCCACCCAGCTGCCCTCGACTTCTCCTCCCACAGCCAATCTCTCACCAAGCCCAGGCAGGTTTACTTCCCAAGTATCTCCAGGATTCATCTACTTCTCTCCTGCTGTCACTAGCCAAACTCAGGCTATGATTATCTTCTGCCCGGATTATTGCATGAGCCTCCCGACTGGTTTTCTTGCTTCTGTTCCTGCCCCACCCTCAAGCCACGTTCCTCTACAGGGATGTCCTGAAGGTTGCAGATCTGACTGTGCACAGTTTTCTTTGCTGAAATGTTTGATTATGGGAGCACCCAGTGCTCAGAGAAGAAAGCTCCTTGACACAGTCACTAAGGCCCAGTATGGTGGGTGTCGAGCTCACTCCTCAAACCCTCCCACCTGGCCTGTCACCGCTTCCTCCTTCTGACCTGTGTTCTGGTCTGGTGGCTCTTGTCTTGGCTGCATATTAAAGTCACTTGGGAAGCTTTCAGAGCTGGGCTCTATCCAAGTCTGATGAAATCAGAACCTCGGCGGTGGAGCCGCCCCAGGCTGCTCCTCCATGCTGTGGGCACCGTGCGCCCTCATCTTGTATCCTTCACACATGTTCTCGGCTGTGCCTGAAACTTGTCTTTTAGCCTCACGTCCCCTCCTGCCACCTGGCTCACTCACTCATCCAACAACCCTCAACCAGGCACTGGCCTCGTGTTGTCTTCCAAAAACCCTCCCCCACCCTGGTGCCTGCAAAGAGGTCACTGTGTACCTTGCCTTCTGGCCAAGCGCCCGTGCCCCTGTGCTGCCCTTGCCCGTGCACTCTGCTGGATGGACGAGAAGCTCTGGAGAGCAGGGCCAGGTCTGCCTTCCTGCCCCTGAGTCCCAGCCCGTAGCACATGCTCAAAGTTAGTTTACTGCAGTCACCCTGGTTGCCCCAGATGCGCCAGTCCTTTTTGATAGCAGAGTCTCTAGCTATATCCACTTCTGAGTTCCTTTACTCACTCATTTGTAAATTCTTCTAACAAACTTTTGGAATCTGGTTTACGATTGGTACTAATCACCCTGAAATAAAATTGGACTTTCTCAGATGAAAAATTCCTCACAATTGGGGCCAGAGACAGACCTGAGGAGAAGCAAAAACAAGTCTCAGTTTCAGTTTGTTTGGGACCCAGGGGGCTCCCTCTGTCTGTGCCCGCCCCACCCATCTTCCTTGCAGGGAGCTAGGCCAGGAATTTCCAAGGATTGCCCCTCTGGATGCTTGACACCTTAAATAAGAAAGGCTAACAAGAAAGGCTTTAAGAAATTATATAGTAAACCAGAGTTGATGACCCAGCAGGCAGACTGGCTTCTTATCCATCCGAGAAGTGAAAACACAGGTGAATGTCGACCCTTCCCACCCTGTTCAAGGGGCCTCTGCCCCCCAACAGGCTCAGAGGTGCACCTGTGAACACCACACCGCCAGGGTCCGTCCAAAGGGTATAGGCTGGTTGGTGCAAAGGTTTCTCTCGCTCTTCACCAGCCTGCACAGAGCTGGTTCTACCTGTCAGAACTCTGTACCAGCCCCAAGATGACCCAACTGTAGCTGAACCAAGGAGAGTAAAACTAACCAGGTGGGAGTGGAAGAGGAGGGGGGAAGAAGGAGCGGGGGACAGAGACAAAACAGAAACTTTAATTACAATAGTGGTTAGTGGTGACATTGGCTAACATTCACCGAGCACCTGTAATACACCAGGCATTTGTATCCTCACAAAAAGCTCCTCAAACTCCGTCACCGGTGTGAATGTGACCCTGCAGTTTTAACCATGGTGCCAGAGAGCTCATGGAGTCAAGTTGAGAGAAAGCTAGCAGCTTAGGAGCTGAGAAGAACGGAGCGACTGGATCGCCTGCTCTCACGGCAGTGGGGAGGCTCGGCAGACTTGGAGGTTTTGAAGAGAACAGCACCATTCTGAGCTGGCCATGGTTGAGCGAGAGCCCTGAGTGTGCTGACGAAGGCTAGAACACGGCTGTGCTCCACCTACCGGGGAAGGGACTTGGGCGGGAATCAGGTGACATCACAGGGGATGATAAGTCATTAAAGAGGTGGGGGCAAGAGGAAGATCAGTTTCTTCTTCCTGCTGGGGTTGAGGTCTGCTGGACTCTGTGGGTACAGTGGTGCACAGGACACACTTGGCCCTGTGATCACAGAGTTTATGTCCTGGAGGGGTGACAGACAAGAAGGAAGCTGTGCGGCAGGCAGGGGAAGAGCATGGAGGGTAGCTACTGCAGGTGCCTGTGCGGGACCCACGTCAGGGAGGGACCCTGGCAGGGCGTGCTCTATATAACGAGTGGACAGGGTGTGGGAGGGATGTGGAAGGAGCTCTGTGCAGTGGGCAAGGCCTGGATCATGTGAGACCTTACTGTCCACTGTTGTGTTGTGTGAATTTTAATCTAGGGACAGTGCCATGCTGGGAAGAGTTTTAATTAGAGGAAGGATGGTCTGGGGTGTGTATCTGTGTGTGAAAGTTAACCATGGAGTGACAATGCTTTATTTACAGAGGGGAAACAGGGCTCCCAGCTGAAGGAATAAGTTGTTGGGTTTTGTTTTGTTTTCTTTGATCTTAAAGTACAATGCATTTCCAAAGGTCAACTCCCAAGGTCAAGAGTGACTAAGGAGGCTGTTTGCTTCTGAGGCTGTTTGTGGGGAAGTGAAGGGGAGGTGCAGACCAAAGCCTCTCATTATGGAGGACCGGGCGGCTGTGCTTTGCCCTCCCACTAACGCACAGAGACAGAAGGAGAGATGATTTATCCAAACCTCTCCCCACAGGGGCTGTGCTCCCCACTCCCCCTCCCAAGGTAACGGGGCCCCTTGCCCAGTTCTTTATCCCTCCAACGGCTCAACAAATCCTCCCTTGCCCATTCCCTAAGCTGGTTTCCTGAGGGCTGTGGCTTGGGGAGTGCCCTTCCTGGCAGAGGAACCCGCAGGGGGAGTTTCTTCACCTTACTGCCTCACTAGGAGGGCAGTGCAGGTGGGCCTCACCTCCACCCCGGCCCCACTCCACTCTCTCCCCAGGCTGCAGAGTGTCCCCCTGTGGCCTCTGTCCCCCCTGCTTCTCCTGGTTCACCAGATTTCTGCATTGCACGGCATGCGGAATGAAGGGGGGTGCCTGGGCTTGGCAGCCAGGAGGCATCTTTGCACCTCAGGCAGCCGTTGCCCTGGCTTCCCCAGCCCCGGGCAGTGGGTGGGGCTGTGCCAGGTTCCAGCCAGGGTTCCATAAATAACCTGCCACCAAGTTGCCAGCAGAAAATGTGAATGATTCAGAGCAGGGAGCCAGTCCTCCCCAACTCTTTCTTCAGTTTTTGTTCCCATGAGGCTACACTGAAGGCCATCGTACAAGGGTGGCTCATACCCAGAGGACAGCCTACCCGCCTGGCTCTGAACTCAGGCCTCCACCCATCTTCCTGCCAAGAAGGACTGCTGTGCGAGCAAGTTCTACAGAGGAGACTCTGGGGCTGAGTGACGACCTGCCTGCGGTGATAGTGAGTCTAACCAGGCCAGTAGTGTCCAGAGCCTCCCGGGGCTTAACCATGACTTGCCTGCTGTGGCCTTAAGCCTTCATATCTCTGCCACTATGAGTTTAATCTCAAGATAACCTGATGTAGTTTATTTTCAGGGTCACAATTACACACAGTTTCCCACCGTGGACTCCACCACCTATGCTTAACCCTCTTCTCAGGATCAGGTCTGGGACACTTAAAGGGGGTGCTGACATCAAACCAAGGCCAGAGTTCTCCCAAATGCCTTATTTCCTCAACTAATGGACTTTTCTTTTTTTGAGACAGGGTCTCACTCTATCATCCAGACCAGAGTGCAGTGGTGTCATCAAGGCTCACTTCAACCTCCAACTCCTGGACTTGAGCAATCCTCCTGCCTCAGCCTCCCCATAGCTGGGACTCCAGGTATGAGTCCCCACACTCAGCTAATTTTCTTTATCTTTTGTAGAGATGTTGCCTAGGCTGGACTCAACCTCCTGGCCTCAAGCGATCCTCTCATCTCAGCTTCCCAATTCTGGGACTACAGATATGAGCCGCTGTGCCCCCCAATTAATGGGCTTTTAAGTACCACATGGGAAAGTGTTAATGTGTGGAATCATAAGTTGTAATGTTGCCTATATGTAACTGTTTTTGTAGATTTTTTTTTGTACATCTAGTACGTGTTTATTTTACTATCATGAAAGAAGAAAGAAAGAAGGTCAAAGAAGAAAAGTGGAGAATAAAAGAACAAGGGAATGGGGGGAAACAAAGGAAAGGAAAAGAACAGAGATTGTTTAGACTCGTCACTGGCCAGCCAAGCCGCAGGTCACCCACCCGACTCTCACTGCTGACACACAGCCGTCCCCAGACTCCAGCTCTCCGCTGGCGGCAGGCCAGGCCTCCACCTCTGAGACGCAGCTCAGGGAGGGCTGTTGGGCTGAACCACATGGTCCCCAGGCAGTTTGCATAACACAAGGTTAAGAATCCCACGAGTTCACTCCACTCTGAGGTGTGAGATCATTTTTAGCAGGGCTCAGATTTTAGAGACTGGAAAGGAAAACTGATGTTATGATTCAGTGAAGTTCCTCAGGAAACACATGGATTTTTTTGCCACATCCTCTCAGCTTTTTCTTCATCTGGCATATCTTCATGCTAAATTTAAAAGCAAATGTCAAACACAATTATCATATGTGTAGAAATCCGCCTCCCAGGGACTTATGTTCCTTATCTGGAAAACAAGGAGTTGGACTAGCTGCTTCCCAGAGAGCTTCCCAGCACTGGTGTTCTGGGATTTGGGTGTCCTGGGCATTGTATTTCAAGTGTTTGTTTACTACAGACTGGAAAGGGTAAGAGAGGATAATATCCAGCCCCCGATTTCCGAACCCTGTTATAGCTGCCCTGCAGATTGGAGGTCTAAGGGATTATGTTACTGTGGACTAAATAAAGGGTATGTCAGCATTTTCTTTTCTTTTCTTTCTTTTTTTTTTTTTTTTGTAGAGACAGAGTCTCACTTTATCGCCCTCCGTAGAGTGCTGTGGCGTCACAGCTCACAGCAACCTCCAACTCCTGGGCTTAGGTGATTCTCCTGCCTCAGCCTCCTGAGTAGGTGGGACTTCAGGCGCCTGCCACAACGCCTGGCTGCTTTTTATTGCAGTTTGGCTGGGGCTGGGTTTGAACCTGCCACCCTCGGTATATATGGGGCCGGTGTCCTACCTACCCATTGAGCCACAGGCACCACCCCATTTTCTTTTCCTTCCTTCCTTCCTTCCTTCCTTCCTTCCTTCCTTCCTTCCTTCCTTCCTTCCTTCCTTCCCTCCTTCCTTTCTTTCTAAGACAGAGTCTCACTCTGTGCCCTGGCATCATAGCTTCCAGCAACCTCAAACTCTTGAGCTCAAGTGATCCTCTTGCATCAGCCTTCTGAGTGAGTAGCTGGGACTATAGGTGTCTGCCACCACACCCTGCTAGTTTTCTATTTTTAGTACAGATGTGGTCTCAGTTTGCTCAGGCTGATCTCCTACTCCTGAGCTCAAGGGATCCTCCTGCCTTGGCCTCCCAGAGTGCTAGGATCACAGGTGTGAGCCCCCACGCCTGGCCTAGTGTGCCAGCATTCTGCAGAGATGCATGGATTGGGGTCTTCTAAACAAACTCCTTGCCAAGGTATTTGTGACAGCTGCCCCATCTCACAGAAAAAGGGATTCTTCCATGCCTGTTGAGTTCTTATAAGAGAAAGAAGGAAAATGAGCCACCATATCACCCCCTGTGGCGCTGGAGCAATTCTAACTCCGTCTGTGCTTTCTCCCACAGCAGACAATGTGTGGACATTCCCAGCTCTCTTCCTCCACCTCCCCCTCTCTCTTCCTTCTTCCTTTCCAGTCTTTCTTTCAACAAATACATTTTTAATTCCTGCAATGTGCACTCCAGGCTCTGGAAATAAAGGCAGCAGGGGAAGGAAGAGGCCAGCGTTCCTGGTCCCTAACAGTCTAGTTAAGGGGAGCAGACAACAAACAAACAAGGCAGGCCTCAGCTGACAAGTGCACAGCAGGGAGCAAGGCCACCTAGAAGGGGAACCCAGGAAGTGCCCCCACCCACCAGAGATGTGAATGACTGTAGGGAACAAGGGTGCAGGTAGGGAGCACAGCAGGTCCCACTATGAGCTGGAAGGTGTGTTTGAAGTGAATGTTTGAGAAGGAGTGAGAAGCCTGAGGAGACAGGAAGAATTACAAAGACATGATGTGCCTGCTTCTCAATTTTGTGGGAGATGCTTTCTGATAAAGTAGAGCCTTTATACTCCAGCCCCTGGACATGGTACAAGGCCTTTGATGCTCTGAAGGAAGACAGACCCCATCCATGCTCGGCAGCTACCCCATTAAACCAACCTGATGAAATCAGGTGAGAAAGGTTAGACTGGACCGTCTAAGACTAAGGGACCCTTTAGAGTTCATCAGTTCAAAACCCCTCACCGAATAGACCAGGAACCTCCTGCCCCAGAGAAGTTGAGAGGCACGGTCAAGTTCACACTGGCAGCTAATGACAGCAGGGCCGAACGCAGCATGCTTTATTCCCAAACCAGTGTAAATTCCACCTTCCTTCCTGCCTCTGCCTAAAAGGCAAATTAATAGGTAAAGATTTATCAGAAAGGATTGCAATAGAATTTCTTTCAGACGGTCCTTTGACCTAGACCAGAAATATAATGTAAACCACAAATGTAATTTAAAATCATGTCTTAGCCACAATTAAAAAGGTAAAAACAGAAAGTTAAAATTAATTTTAATAAAATTTTTTAACCAAAAATATCATCTACATAAAAAATTGAGATAGTTTACATTCCCTTTGCATATGACATCTTCAATGTCTAGTGTTCATTTTACACTTACAGAACATGGCAGTTTGGACTGGCCACGTCTCAGATGTTCAACGGCTCATATTGGACAGTGTAGCCTGGAGCATTAAGATGCTGAAGGTTTAATTGGTTTAATATGATTTAGTTTTTCTCTTACAATTTAATTTTTTTAAATTCCACTTAAACTAATCTTCCTAAAAGCACATACAGAACATAAAAGGAAGAATAAGCATAATGTTTATATTTCATTTATCATTTGGCCATTTCTTTAGTCATTCAGCAAAGACATGTATAGAGCCCTTCCTGTGTGCCAGATGCTGGAGACAGAAATGAGCACAACCAATCGCATGTCTGCCCTTTGGGGCTTCTGGTCTGTTCTGTCCTGAGGGAGGCAGACCAAGACCCAACACGCCATTATAGTGAGGAAGCTGGAGAGGTGGGGGGGTGGGGGGAGTGTGCTGAGAGGATCGTGAAGTCAGGCCACCGCGTCAAATGAGCTGTGGAGCGAGCCCCCTCCTCCTCTTGTACTGCGGGTGGTCTGAGCAGGGTTCTTTGAGCTGTGCCCACATGGCGAGATGGAACCAGCCACAACCGGGAGGGGAATAGTTGGCAAAAAGATGCTAGAACATGTTCAGAAAAAAATCTAAGTCAAGTTCTTCCAAGTTCTCCTGGTGAAGCAGAAAGTGCAAGTGACCCAGCGAGAGCTTTGATCTTCATGCTGCAGGGTGGGGACAACAGGGCCAAGCAGGCCACACCAGGGTCTCAAAAGAGAGGCAAGGAAGACGGATGGACGTGGGAGAGGGCAGACACACAGAGCTCACGGAGCAAGAAAACAGCTGGAAAGCAAGCTCGTGAGGAAACGCTTGCTGACTAAGTTAGCAAGGATTTAAAAGTAATACAAACTTCCTGGCCATTATGTCCTCCCCCCCGCAAAGGCTCTGTCATTTGCTGCCAGAGGCATGTCAGTGAGAGAGGGAGGGAGGAGGCCTGTAGTGTACACAGCAAGTGCCTCTGAAACGCTTATTCCCTTTCACTTTTTTTTTTTTTTTGGAGACAGAGTCTCACTATGTCGCCCTTGGTAGAGTGCTGTGGCTTCATAGCTCACAGCAACTTCAAACTCTTGGGCTCAAGCGATTCTTTTGCCTTAGCTTCCTGAGTCGCTGCGATTACAGGTGCCCACCACAACTCCTGGCTATTTTTAGAGGCAAGATCTCTCTCTGGCTCAGGTTGGTCTTGAACCCGTGGCCTCAGCTAATCCACCTTCCTCAGCATCCCAAGTGCTAGGATTATAGGCGTGAACCACCGCACACGGCCCCCTTTGACTTTTTTTTTTTTTTTTGTTGTTGTTGTTGTTGTTGTTGTTGAGACAGGGTCCCACCCTATGCCCCTGAGCAGAGTGCAGTGGGCGTGGTAGCTCACCACAACCTCAGTCTCGGGCTGCGGGCACCCCGCTGCCTCAGCCTCCAGAAGCCGCTGGGATTACAGGCGCTCGCCGCCGCGCCCGGCTGGGTTT
>CAUYPK010124048.1:0-44276 GCA_963574355.1 Loris lydekkerianus | reverse complement strand
ACCCTCCCTCCACCCAAACCTCCCCCCTCCCTTCCCCTTCCTTGGTCCTTTCCTCATAGTCTTGTGGTATAGTTGGGTTATAGCCTTCATGCGAAAGCTATAGTTTAGCTTCATAGTAGGGCTGGGAATTTTTGCATCTATATTCCTTAGTGAAATTGGTCTGAAGTTCTCCTTTTTAGTTGGGTATTTTCCTGTTTTGGTGTCAGGGTGATATTTGCTTTGTAGAACATGTTGGGGAAGATTCCTTCCTCCTCGGTTTTTGGAATAATTTCTGCAGTATGGGAATAAGCTCTTCTTTGAAGGTTTGATAGAATTCAGATGTGAAGCCATCCGGACCAGGGCATTTTTTTTGTTGGGAGACTTTTTATTGTTTGTTTAATCTCAGTGCTTGAAATTGGTCTGTTCAGGAGCTCTGTTTCTTCCTGGCTAAGTCTAGGAAGAGGGTGTGATTCCATATTGATCCATTTGATCACATTGTCAAATTTCTGGGCATAGAGCTTCTGGTAGTATTCAGAGATAATCTCTTGTATCTCTCTGGCATCTGTTGTTATTTGCCCTTTATCATTTCTGATTGAGGTTACTAAAGATTTTGCTTTTCTATTTCTAGTTAGTCTGGCCACAGCTTTATCTATTTTATTTTTTTCAAAAAACCAACTCCTTGTTTCATTAATTATCTGAATGATTCTTTGGTTTTCAGTTTCATTAATATCTGATTTAATTATGGATATTTCTTTTCTTCTGCTGGGTTTAGACTTAGATTGTTCTTTTTCCAATTCCATAAGATGGCGTTTGAGTTTGTTGATGTGCTCTCTTTCTCTTTTTTGGATGTAGGCATCTAAAGCGATAAATTTTCCTCTCAGGACTGCTTTTGCTGTACCCACAGGTTTAGGTAGCTTGTGTCTTCATCGTTGTTATGCTCAAGGAAGTTAATGATTTCCTCTTTTATTTTTTCCTGCATCCAACTGTCATTCAGCCTAAGGTTGTTTATTTTCCATGACTTTGTGTGGGGTTAACTTTGTTTTTGTTTGAGTTGAATTCCACGTTTAATGCCTTGTGGTCTGATAAGATACAAGGTAAAATTTCAATTTATTTGATTCTATTGAGGTTTGTTTTATGTCCTAGGACATGATCAATTTTGGAGAGTGTTCCATGGGCTGATGAGAAGAATGTATATTCTTTAGCTTTGGGATGGAGTGTTCTATATACATCTATCAAGCACAGTTGTTCTAAGGTCTTGTTTACGTCCCTTATATCTTTGTTTAATTTCTGTTTAAAGAATCTGTCCAGTTCTGTAAGAGGAGTGTTAAAGTCCCCTGTTATTATAGTATTATAGGATATCATGTTGTTCAGACTAATTAAGGTCTGTTTCAGGAATCTGGGAGCATTGAAGTTAGTTGCATTAATACTCAGAATTGAAATGTCTTCTTGTTGTATTTTTCCCTTGACCAGTATGAAGTGACCATCTTTGTCTTTTTTGACTTTAGTTGCTTTAAATCCACATGTATCTGAAAATAAGATTGTAACTCCTCTTTTCTTCTGAATTCCATTTGCCTGAAAAATTGTCTTCCAACCCTTAACTGGGTCTTAATTTGTCTTTTGAGGGTAGGTGTGTTTCCTGAAGACAGCAAATGGATGGCTTGTGTTTTTTAATCCAATCAGCCTATCTATGCCTCTTCAGTGGGGAATTCAAGCCATTAACATTTATTGAGATAATTGGTAAGTGTGGTAGCATTCTGTTCATCTTATTTTGTAACAGTCCATTGCTTAGTTTTATTTTTTGCATCATTGTGGAAGCTAGGTTCTGTCCTTTAATTTCTGAGTGTTTACTTTGCTGTTAGTTCATTGTGATGGTCAGTGTGTAGAACAGGTTGAAGTACTTCCTATAGAGCTGGTGTTGTTGTGGCATATTTCCTCAGTGTTTGCATATCAGTAAAAGATTGGATTTCTTTGTCAATTTTAAAGCTTAGCTTAGGAGGGTATAGAATTCTGGGCTGGAAATTGTTCTGTTTAAGTAGATTAATGGTAGATGACTATTGTCTTCTGGCTTGAAAAGTTTCATTAGAGAATTCTGCAGTTACCCTGATGGGTTTGCTCCTGAAGGTCAATTGGTGCTTACTCCTGGCAGCTTGAAGAATATTTTCTTTTGTCTTGACTTTGGACAGGTTCATCACAATGCGTCTTGGAGAAGCTCGGTTAGAGTTGGGGCGACCTGGGGTCTGATATCCTTCTGAAAGGAGTGTGTCAGAATCTTTGGTGATATTTGGGAAATTTTCATTTATAATATTCTGTAGTATGGCTTTCATTCCTCCTTCCCTTCTGGGATACCTATAACTCGTATGTTTGAATATGTCATAACGTCCCGTAATTCTGTCAGTGAACGTTCTACTTTCTCTTCTTTTCTGCCTCTTTAATTATCTGAGTTATCTCAAGAGCTTTGTCCTCTACCTCTGAGATACTTTCTTCTGTATGATCTAATCTGTTGTGGATACTTTCTTTTGCATCTTTAAGTTCCCTGATTGACTGCTTCAATTCCTTCAGCTCTGCTATATATCCTTTGTATATTCTTCATATCGTTCATCTCTTATTTGATTCTGTTTTGGGCTTTCCTTTGGTTATTTTCCACTTTATCAACAATTTCCTTCATTGTTTTCATCACCTGTATTTTAAATTCCCCTTGTCATTTCTGGTATTTCTTTATAGATGGAATCCTCTGCAGTAGCTACCTTATGGTCCTTTGGGGGATAGAGGGAGGCTTGCTCTGGACTGGTTTTTCATGTTGTCAGGATTTTGCTGCTGATTCTTCCTCGTGAGTGTTTTCTTATATCTGTTTCTTTGCCCTAATTTTCCTTTCACTTCCTCTTGCTCTTTAAGTTACTATGCCTCTGGTCGAAGATACCGATGAGTCCTTTTGGTACAGGACCAAAAGGATGAGAAGATTGAAGAGCAAGAAGGGAAAAAATATTTAAAAAGAGAAAAAAGAGAAAGGAAAGAGGGTGAGTAAAAGGGAATATTGACAAAAAGAAGTGAGGCACAGAAAGAGGGAAACAGGAATAATAAAGGTGTACAGTAGGGTACTTTGACCCACCCTTAAAAACCCACAACCTCTGGGGGTGCTGGGTTGGGTGGTTCCCTTGAGGTCAGCAGCTCTTTGCCAACCTGAGCAAACACAGTATCCCACCTCCACCAAATAGGACAGACAAAAATACTAAAAATCAAACCAAAACAAACTAACAAGAAACTTCACGGGATAAAATTGGGGAGAAAACCAAATAATAGATGCAGAAACACTAGCAAAAATGAAATTTTTATTATTAAAGAGGGCAACAATGGAAAATTACATTTAAACTAGAAAAATGAAGAAAGAAAAGAAAAAAAAAGTAAAAAGGGAAATGTTGAAATTAAAAACCAAAGAGGTATATATCTATCTTGCTGAATATTGTCTGGTGTCTGGGCAACAGGTGATCTTCTGGGGTATGAAATGTCAATCACAAAGCTAATATAGGTGTATGAGATGGAGACTGGAGACCTCTGCTGATTTCTCATGCCCTGCTGGGTTGAGAGCCTAAATCTCTCCTTAGCCTGGTTAAAAGACATTTTAAACTATTAACCTTGGCTAAGCAGAAGCTTTCTTAGGAAACTACTTGTTGCTGGGATCTCTCGTGAAGTGGCTGCCTGCTTATCCAGTGCACCCAAACTGGTCTTACCCTATGTCCCTGATGGCAGAGGTTGTAAGGCAGCCTTTCTACTGCCCAACCCTGAACACTCCGCTCTTCCCCAGCATCTCAGTCCTGGCCTTTGGCCTGCCGAGTCACAAAATCACTCGCCCAAGGTCTTTCAGCCCAAGCCTAGTTCTGCTACCCTGAGGGCGGAGCCTGCAGGGGCAAATCTCCCACATGGCTGCTCTGCAGCACACAGCTGAACAGTATTAGCTCCGTTCTGGCACAGCAGCTCAGTCTAGGGCCCTAGACAACGCTTAAAGTCATCTGCACTCTCACCCAAGTTCTCCCAAGGTAGTTCAACTGTGAGTACCCAAGTCCACAAAAAACAAAACCCACAGAAAAGTCCTTTCCTGTTTGCAATCTCGTTGTTGTTGTTGATACAGCAGTGGCAGCCATGACTCGAACGCAACCACTGCTTTTGTCATCCTCCTGGTGTCCAGAAGTCTCTCACTGTCTCCCTGCGTCATCAAAGGGATGTTTCTGGGCAGAGCCCAGAAGCCAGAGATGCCTGAAGTCTCCTCTCCCCAGTCTCACTGTGCCCATTTACAAGGAAACTATTACTCGGCCACCATCATGCTATGCCCCTAAATTAACAGGTTTTATTAGTCATCTACTACATGTCCCTTAGTGTTCTTGCCACTGTGGTAGAGTAGTGAATGGTGAAGACATAGTTTTTGTTCACAGGTAACCAACGGTTATCATCAAGTCAACCCCCTTGGCTTTTTTATAGGTGTGTTTAACTGAGATAGTTACATTCAAGGATTTGTTTTAAAAAGGTAACCTTTATTTACCTAGATATTTATTTTTGTAAATATGTAGATAAATAGATCTAGAATATAAACAGAAGTTTAGTTTATCATTTGAACTTCTTTTATTCCTACTTATTTTTATTTTCATTTCTTATGACTTTGAAGCAAAACCACTTTTAACCTAGGCCTCTTCTAGAGCTTTCTGTTGGCTTATGGCTTTTGGATGGTTCTATGGGCTTTGCCCACTTAGAGGTTATAGGGTTTTCAGTACTTCCTGGGAAATCTTGTAGCTCTTTTTAATACTAGGAACCACTTGTTCAACCCATTTAGATAAGCTAGTACTTTATGACCCTTCTTTCTCTGTTTAACTCTCTGTTTAACTTTCTCTGTTTAACTGTGTGTTGTATGGAGAACTGATGAAACATTTATAGTTTCTAGAACTCTGCAGCATTTTAAAGATTTAGCAGCTGAAACTTCTCATCCATCTGTCATTTATTGGGCACTGCTATGTATGTACCAGCCATTGTTCTGAGAATTTAATTGCGAAACATCAGACATGCTCCCTGCCCTCTCAATTTGTAAGACATAACAATCTGTAACTGGAAAACTGATAATAAAAATGGTTATCATTTATTATATGTTTATTGTGTGCTGGGAACTCTTCCAAGTTCTACATATATTAACTCATTTAATTCTTTCTCAGCAACCTGTGAAGTGAAGGTGATATTATTAGTATCATCTCTGTTTTACAGAAAAGCAAACTGAAAAAAAGAAAGATTTGCCCCAAGTCACACAGCTAGTATGTAGTAACATGATGGAATTCAGATCTGCTAGTCTGGTTTCATACATTCCACATTTATCCACTGCATTATGTTGTGCATTTATGACAGATAATTATGGTATAATTTAAATAATTAAATAGGCGGTTTTAGTTAAGTGTGAGTATTGATAGGATGGAAATGATCACTGCTGTGGGAGTAAAGAATGAACTCACTTTTGATTTGGTCTTATTTGGGTCAGAGAAAGCTTTTCAGAAAAGGTAAATTTTTATTGGAATTACTCTTTTCCCTTCCCTTTTAGAAAAAAAGCTATTAAAAAATTGGAGAGAATATTTCAAAATAAAATTAGACAAAGGTTTTCATACAAAGAAATAACAAAATAGGCTTGAAAAACCATAGTGTGTTCTCAGCTTGGGAAGGTCCTCTAGTGATTACATTTTATTTATGGGTTAGGGCAAATACATTTTTTGGATGAGCTATTTAAAAAATTAAACTAATGAAAAGTTCTTGCATTTTTGAAATAATAAACTAGAAAAGTGTACTGTTATATAAATGATACTAGGGTGGGGTTTTTTGATATATATAACATGTGATTTGATTGAATACTTGTTGTTTAGATTGGTTGCAAAAGGGAAATGGCTTTGATCACTTTGGGTCTCTTGGCATACTTTAGCAGGGATTAACATTTCTAAATTCCTACACCTTAGAAGGAATGTAAAGTATGAAATGTATTTTATAGAACATACTTTATAATACCAAAGAGTTTATAAAGTGTTTATATTCACAGATAGAACTATTTAAGATTTATAAATTAAATTACAAGTTAGACAGATTTTATGTATGTAATTGAACAGTGTTTGTAATTTCTTCACATATCAACCTATTTTATCAATTTCTGATCTCTTGAATGTCCTTCACTTTTGCTGTTGGATGCGAATAGTAATTTTTTTAGGGTGTATTTGGTAACACTTTTGCAGTCAGTTTTATACTGTAGCTAACAGGTTAAAATAATAAGTCATTGTGGTAGAATTACTATATCCTTTGCAGTGTATATCATTTCATATTAAAACATTTATTTTTATTAATGGTTATTATCACAGTAAAACTATTTTTTATGGAAATTCAGGATCTTCATTAAGTGCCTCTTCTATCAATTGAAAATATGCACCATGATTGTTTTGTATTTCATGAGCTCCTCACAAGTTTACTTCCTTTATGTTCCAAAATTGACATAACATTCACTTACCCGTCCCATTCACTGACCTACTTGGGCTACATCTTAACCATTTCTAGCTTGATTTTTGTTACTTTCTTGTTAGTCCAACCACTTCCTTTAGCTAGTCACCTTCTAGTTATATTCTGCGGCCCTTTGGGGGTTACAGCATCATTTTGCTTCGTTCTTTGCTGTTCTGTTGTCCAAAGACTGCATTGAGTTACAGCATTTTCCCCTCCTGCCTTTTCTTATATATGGATAGTTGTTTTCATTGTCTAATGCTGTGTGGTAGTTGAGGTGTAGCAGGCGCCAACACAGACAAAAGACCCCAGGCATCAGTTGGAAGAAGGAGCAGCTTTATTCACTGGCCGGGAGCCTCAGCAGAGTAGTGTCCTAAAAACTGAGCCCACCAACTCAGTCTCTGGCCTTTTTTTCTTTTATACATTTTAGGGCTTTGGTGCACGTGAAAGTCTTGTGATTCAGGGAAAGGTCAGGTTGGCCTGCGCCCTTGGTACAGGGCCACCTGTCCTCAAAGCTGACAAAAGGTTAGAGAAGTAACAAGGTTACTACATAGGTCCAGCAGGTACCCTGTGAAGGGCATATAGACAACAGAGACATCTGCTGCAGTAGAGGTAGTAATTAGTGGCTTTCGTACGTGTCGCAGACTGTGTAATGCCTGTACAGAGTTACTAGGACAGAATCTAGCTCTACTTTTACTTCCTTGTCTCAGAGAAGGCTACTGTTTAAAATCTGGTCAGCTAACCCATTTCTTTCATTGAAGCTGTATTTGACTTTACATAAAACTACATGGGTGAATACAGAAAATATATATACATATATATGTATAAATATTTTGTTACTCTAATTGCTTTAGTTTTTTTAAACTGCAATTTCTTCCTAATTTGTATCTATCCAGAAATTTGCATCATTTCTGGTGAAGGGTGCCTAGCTGTCACCTTTCTAGACCTCTCCATATATGATAGATTTTTATTTCTACTTTGTCTAAGTTCTTCTGTAAGTATAGTGCATGGACCAGCAGCATCTGCATTACCTATTTGTTAGAATGTAGATTTCATTTCAGGCTTCCCCTCAGACTTTATCATCTTAATTTTCATAATAGCGAAATCTCCAATTGATTGATGGGAACAATGAAGTTTGCAGAGCATGCTCTAGGTATTATCCAGCTAGATGATGCATTAACATGCTAATGATTATCTGCATACATTTCTAGAACTGATGTTAAACCTATACATGGTAATCTTACATGTTTGTAAATTATTTTCATAGCTATTCATCTTGTTCCATCAAAAGTTATATTCTGAGTAGGTATCTCCACTACCATGTGGAAGCAGTAACAAGAATAATCTCAAACAGTAGTCACTTCCCAGTCATTGAAATGACTGATAGACTTGAGTTCTTTGTAGATTATCAGCCCTTTAGCAGATGTATAGCATGCAAATATTTTCTCCTATCCTGTGGGCGGTTTATTGATTGTGTCCTTGGCTATACAGAAACTTTTAATTTGATCAGGTCCCACTTGTTTATTTTTGTCATTGCTGTGATTGCTTTTGAGGTCTTCGTAAAATCTTTCCCAAGGTCAATATCTTCAAGAGTTTTTCCGAACATTTTCATCTCGAAGTCTTACAGTTTTGTGCCTAACGCTTAAGTCTCTAAATCCATCATGAATTAATTTGTGTGCGTGCTAAAAGGTACAGATCCTTAAGTGAGATTTTGGGATACAGTTAAATTGGATCTACACCTTTAACAAACATTTGTAAGTCTGGTATCGTTGTTCTTTCCCCAAGCACCAGTTTGCTTCTATACATGAAGAATTATCCCTGTCTTGCCTTTTGGGCAGTGATTTTTAAAGAAAATTGTATGTGCTAAATTGGATCTTTAAGGTGTGGGGGAAGATATTAAATTTCTATTTAATTTGTATCTTAAATGAGAGAAATTACTGTATATACTCGAGTATAAGCCGAGTTTTTTTCCAGTACAAATTTTGTGCCGAAAAAACTCGGCTTATACTCAAGTATATACGGTATGACTTATCAATACGTAACATGTGGATTAATAGCATATATATATAATCTATGAATAAACAGATTGAGGGTTCATATTCAAATCTTGTATTTGATGGAAAAAGTTTATAAACTTATACTCTTTGGTGCAGTATGACAATTGCAGATTCAATATGTGGGATTGTCTGGGAACAATGTATGAGTGGGAAATAATCTTATAGTAAATTCCGTGTATGTCCTGCAATATGTGGGGACACATGGACAAAGGATAGCATTTACTATTATTTTTACATGATTGACAGTAAAATAATTGTGTTCTATGAGCAAACTGGAGACAAAAAGTTATTATAGAATATTATGACTCCCTTTTCTTCCCTATTCCTCTCCTCCCTTCCTTTCCCTCATCCTCCTCTTTCTCCTTCATTCTGGTCTATAGTTGTGTTTTATCTTTCCTAAGAAAGTGTGGGTGATTATATATTGGTTTCATAATAGTACTGAGTATATTGGATACTTTCTCTTCTGTTCTTGAGATACTTTTCTAAGAAGAATATGTTCTAGCTCCATCCATGTAAACATAAGAGGTAAAGTCTCCATCTTTTTTATGGTTGCATGATACTCCATGGTGTACATCTACCAGAATTTATTAATCCATTCATAGGTCGATGGGCACTTGGGCTTCTTCCATGACTTGGCAATTGTGAATTGGGCTACAATAAACATTCTGGTGCAAATATCTTTGTTGTAAAATGATTTTTGGCCATCTGGATATATACCTAGTAGAGGAATTGCATAATCGAATGGCAAGTCTACTTTTAATTCCCTAAGTGTTCTCCAAACTTCTTTCCAAAAGGAACATATTAGCTTGCATTCCCACCAGCAGTGCAGAAGCGTTCCCTTTTCTCCATATCCACGCCAACATCAGTAGTTTTGTGATTTTGTTATGTGAGCTACTCTTACTGGAGTTACATATATATCTCAAAGTGGTTTTGATTTGCATGTCTGTGATGATTAAAGATAATGAGCATTTCTTTCATATGTCTGTAGGTCAATTGCTGTCGTCTTCAGAGTACCTTCTGTTCAAGTCTCTTGCCCACAATGAAATGGGATCACTTGTTCTTTTCTTATTAATTAATTTGAGTTCTCTGTGGATTCTAGTTATCAAACCTTTGTCAGAATCATAACCTGCAAATATCTTCTCCCATTCTAAAGGCTGTCTGCTTGCTTTACTTACTGTGTTTTTGGCTGTGCAGAAGTTTTAGTTTGATCAGATCCCAGTAATATATTTTTGGTGTTGCTTCAATTGCCCAGGGGGGTGGTCCTCAAAAAATACTCTTCCTGGCGAGTTCCTTCAAGTGTTTTTCCCTGCACTCTAAGTATCTTTATAGTTTCTTGTCTTAAGTTTAAATCTTTTATCCAGTGAGAATCAATTTTTGTTAATGATGAAAGGTCATCAGCCCATGGAGCATCTTCCTTTTAAAATTGATCACATCTTAGATCACAGGTCTTACCTCAGCAAATTTAAAAGAATAGAAATTATTCCTTGTATTTTCTCGGACCGTAATGGAATAAAAGTTGAACTCAATAATAACTCAAACAAAGTCATGGAAACTAACCTTATACTGAATGATAGCTGAGTCAAAGATGAGATTAAGAAGGAAATTAACAAATTTTTGGAACAAAATGACAATGATGACAGGAATTATCAAAACCTGTGGGATACTGCAAAGGCAGTCCTAAGAGGGAAATTTATAGTGTGTTGCAAGCCTTCCTCAAGAGAACAGAAAGAGAGCAAGTCAACAACTTAATGGGTCATCTCAAGCAACTGGAAAAGGTAGAACATTCCAACCCCAAACCCAGCAGAAGAAAAGAAATAACCAAAATTAGAGCAGAATTAAATGAAATTGAAAACAAAAGAGTCATTCAGAAGATAAATGAATCAAAAAGTAGGTTTTTTGGCGGTGCCTGTAGTTCACTGGGTAGGGCGCCAGTCACATACACTGAGGCTGGTGGGTTCAAACCCGTCCCAGGTCAAGTAATACAACAATGACAACTGCAACAACAGAAAAATAGCCAGGGGTTGTAGTGGGCACCTGTTGTCCCAGCTACCTGGGAGGTTTAGGCAAGAGAATTGCTTAAGCCCAAGAGTTTAAGGTTGCTGTGAGCTGTGATGTAACAGCACTCTACCCAGGGTGACAACTTGAGACTCTGTTTCAAAAAAATAAAAATGTTGGTTTTTTTGAAAAGATTAACAAAATTGGTAAACCTTGGGCTAACCTAAACAGAAACAGAAAAGTAAAATCACTAATATAATCAATCAGAAATGATAAAGGAGAAATAACAATATACTTCAGAAATTTAAAAAAAACCTTAATGAATACTACAAAAAACCTCTGTTCTCAGAAATACGAAAATCTGGAGGAAACAGACCTTTCAGAAGCATACCACCTTCCTAGACTCAACCAGAAAAAAATGGGAAATGTTGAATAGACTATATCAAGCACTGAAATAGCATCAACTGTACGAAATCTCCCAAATAAGAAAAGTGTGGGATCAGATGGCTTCACATCAGAATTCTACCAAACCTTTAAAGAGGAACTAGTACCTTATTATATAACCTTTTCCAAAACATAGAAAAAGAAGGAATACTTCCAACACATTCTGTGAAGCAAATATCACCCTGATCCCCAAACCAGGAAAATACCCAACAATGAAAGAAAATTACATACCAATATAATTAATGAATATAGATGCAAAAATATTCAATGAGATTCTAGCAAACAGAATTCAACAATAGATCAAAAAAATTATACAGCATGACCAAGTTGGTTTTATCCCAATGTCTCAAGGTTGGTTCAACCTATGTAAATCTATAAATATAATACATCACATAAACGAAATAAAAAAACAAACGTTCTTATCTAAAAAACAAACAAGTGCTGGGATGGATGTGGATAATAAGGAACACTTACACACTATTGGTGTGATTGCAAACTAGTACAGCCTCTATGGAATGTTGTGTGGAGATACTTCCAAGAATTTAAAGTAGACCTACCATTTGATCTAGCAATCCCACTTCTGGGTATATACCCAAAGGAAAAGAGGTCATTATATAAAACAGACGCCTCTGTTCAAATGTCCATAGCAGCAAAGTTCATAATCACAAAGCTTTGGAAACAATGAAGGTCCCCAACAATACATGAATGGATTAATATAATGTGGTAGCTTCCTCTTCCCCTAGGTGGCCTGAGGTGATCTGTGAAAATGGTTTGCTGTTCACTTGACCCAGAAAACCCCAGAAAGTCATGAAAGTCAAGAGGCTCAAATCTTCATGTTCACTTTAAGAACATATGTGCAACTGTGTTCAGGCCATCAAGGCTATGAAAAGCCACCGAGTATCTGAAGGATGTTCCTTTAAAGAAACAGTTGTACCATTCTGACGTTTCAATGGTGGAGTTGGGAGGTTTGCCCAGGCCAAACAGTGGGGCTGGACACAGGGTCAGTGGCCCAAAAAGAATGCTGAATTTTTGCTGCACATGCTTAAAAATGCAGAGAGTAATGCTGAACTTAAGGGTTTAGATGTAGATTCTCTGGTCATTGAGCATATCCAAGTGAACAAAGCACCCAAGATGCATCACTGAACTTGGAGAGCTGATGGTCACATTAATCCATACATGAGCTCCCCCTGCCACATGGAGATGATCCTTACTGAAAAGGAACAAATTGTTCCCAAACAGAAGAGGAAGTAGTACAGAAGAAAAAGATATCCCAGAAGAAATCGAAGAAACAAAAACTTAGGGCCTGGGAATAGATGCAACATAAAATAAATGCAGATAACAGTAAAAGAAAAAAATAATGAGGCGTATGCATACCATGGAGTATTACTCAGCCATAAAAATGACAATCTAGGATCTTGGGACAGTTTGGAGGGAACTGGAAATCATTCTTCTAAGTGAAACATCCCAAGAATGGAGAAAGAAACACATGGGCTCAATACCAAATTGGAACTAATCAGTCAACACTCAGATGCTTACATGGAAGTAAATCTCAATGAAAATCAAGCTGTGGGGAGAGCAGATACATAAATTCACACTTCTTGGGTATAGTACACGCTATCTGAATGAAGGGCACACTTTTAACAACTCAATGTATACAAAAAGTATGTAAACATATAACATGTTCCCCCTAATATTTGAAATTTTTTTTAAAAAAAAGAATGAGAACTGAGAGCATACAGAATTAATCTTTTGTTATCCTTGAGCATTCAAATGTAGTGTGAACAATGTGGCTGATATACAAACACATTTCAATTGGCAGTTTCTAGAGTAATATTGTTCTAGGGTGATGAACAATGTTTCAGTGAATATTTTATATGTTTTGATGCCTTGTTTTGACCTGTGCAAAAAATAACACTGAGGAAGCAGTGGCAGAGAAAAGACCCAAATGTATGTGAGATAGTATGTCACTTAGCGCTTTAACAGTGTTAGTTTTAAGTGATAAAAGTAAACTCTACAGAGTAACCTTAGCTAGGAGCCATTCTATTTTCTACATAGTTTCTGCTGCATGTGGCTATGACAGATAGTACTGTGGTAGTGATTACCAGAGGACATCCTTGTGGTCATAACCAAGTTGTAAATGTCATACAGATTCTTCTTGAATGTTTATCACATGTGTATCGGTGATTCCAGAGCAGATAAAAATGAAGCAAAGATTCATTTGGGAGTTAGCACTCCCAGAAGATTAATTTTAAACAGAATAGCAGAAGTTGTGACATGCATCCATAAGTAATTGTAGTGATTTGACAGTTATGTAGCCCTTGGTTTCTAGCCTTTTGGATGAACTGACAGCATGCCTGCAAAGACAAGTGAGGCCTGTTTCAGCCCTGTTAATGTCTTCTCAGTGTTATCATCCTGCAGTCTGGGTAATGATAAATTTTCAATGATTGATAATTTTAAAGTCCCAGGGGATTCTGGGTGGTTTCTAGTTTCTGTGAGCCAGGGCAGTTTTTTCTCCTACTTGGGCATCTTCTTGTAAGTTTTTCTGTTCTTTACTATGACAGTTTTTTTGTTGGCACAGGGATAGCTGTCACCTGTAATTTTAATTAGAAGTATTCAAAACCTTGTTTAGAAATAATGTAATTTTGAAGGTGATGCTATACTTAATTCATGTGAGAGTCTTAAGAACCAGAAACGCTTTTTTTTTTTTTTTTTAATTTTTGGGGATTCATCGAGGGTACAATAAGCCAGGTTACACTGATTGCATTTGTTAGGTAAAGTCCCTCTTGCAATCATTCTGATTGCAACAGAAAAGTTTTTTAAAAGTTTTAAAATTCCATAGGGATTAAAGTTTTTAAATTCCATAGGGATTTTCTAAGACCATTTCATTTTTTTAATTTTATCTTTTCTTTCTCTTTTGTTGCTAAAAAAAAAATGTTCTAAGCTATAAATAATAGCACTAACTTGCCTGAACCTTTATCTGTAGGGTTTAGAGTCAGAGAAAAGAATAGTAAGAAAGAAAATGTTTATTTTTCTTAAATTATTATGACTCAGAAATATATTTTCTTAGTTCATTCTTTTATTTTTAATTATCCATAGAACTTTCCTTTCAGACATAAAGAGATTTTAGAGCTAATTTTATTAATAGTCTAACTTTTACAGCCTTCTTTTAGAAGAGCCTGTGTATACTTGGAAAACACTGGTGCTCGTAGTGTTTTGAGAAACTTAGTTTTCTGTAAGATTGACAAAATTTTTTTTGACTTTGAAGTCTTAAAAGGAGAATTTCTGCTGTTTAGTTTTTCAAATAATGAAGAAAACTTGGTTAGGAGTGACCATTTGTAAGTCTGTATACTAATTAGGTAAGTGTCATTATGCTCGGTTAGCAGGACTGCCAAATAATCTCTTTAATACTCTGGTCTTTTTTTTCTTTCTCCCAGGGTTTTACAGACAGCCCTCATTACAGTGATCACTTGAATGACAGTCGATTAGGGGCCCATGAAGGCTTGTCCCCTACACCTTTCATGAACTCAAATCTTATGGGTAAGTAGTCTTCTCAAAGCCTCTTTGGTCAGAGACATTTTTTGTTCTCTTGTCCAGGAAGGACACATAAGTATCTAGAACAGTGGTTCTCAACCTTCCTAATGCTACAATGTATTTTCATTATTAAAAAGGGGGCGCTACCCACAGGTTGAGAACCACTGATCTTAGAAGAAAGTTCCCAAGTTTCTGGTGGCATCCAGGTCTTCTCTGTTTCAGCTCAGCTTAAGGCGCAAGCATCCAGAAATTTGGGACTTTTCTTAGACTATTGGTGTTATTGGTGACCAAAAAAAGAAAGTAGTAACATTTTGAATATCCCTTTTGGCATTGTCTTTGTGACTTCAACTATTACATGTTTTCTGGATCAGAGAAGTGTTGTTTCAGGGTATTTGTGATTTACTATGTGTCCTAACAGTGGTATGTATGTGGTAATTACATATATGTTGTAATTTTAGGTAGATTTTACTCACATTAAACAATATTTCTTTTGGTATTATTTGTTAAAACTTACAAGTACATTTAGAAGATGCAGAATTTGTTTAAAACATTTGGGTTCATAAGAGGAATTTTTTGAAGTTTTGGATTGCACCAGACCAAAAGTGACACTTGGAAGAGTATGACTTTATGACCTAAAGCTGATTTCTGTATTTTGACAAAACATTTATGGTTAGGTATCCTGTCTCCTACCCCCTCTCCTTCCTTTCTTTCCTTCTTTCTTTCTTTACTTTCTCTCAGATATTAAATTGTTCAGTCCAGAATAAGCCCAAGTTTATTTCCCAGTTTGTATACCATTCTTTTTCTGTTTTCTTTTTAATGATTATTTTACCTTTTTATAAAACCTAATTGTAAAGAATCTCTGTGTTTTATGACATTATTTTTTCTTCTTGCTTATTCTGGGGTTGAGCACATTGGAGAAGATGTGCTTAATTTGTCTTACCAGTTGTCATTATGTAAATATGGAAGCTTGTGTAATTGATTTTATTATTTATTCTGTTTCTTATGGACTTGACCTATATTGTGATCTTAGAATTGTCCTTTTAAGACACAGCCATGCTAATCTAAGTGGATTACTCAAATCCAAAATCCTAGTGGTCTGCAATGTCTTTATATATGATTTTGCTTTGCATAATCTTTGTTTCCCCTATCCTCTATAATATTGAAAGACAGCTTGATATTTTAGTGTGAATTTTGCCTTAGGCAGTTGACAGTTTGAAGCCAAATCATTGTGCATGACGTGAGTAAAAAAATCTGATCAGCAATAAAACTTCGGTTTAGAATCACAATTTGTTTCAACATACATGCAAATGGAAAACCATGGTATTAAATCTGTTATTACTTCAGGTAAAAATCAGTAGTAAATTTAGAACAAAATTATGATTAGGCTAGGAGAAACTTACTATTTAAAAACTTACTTTTAAAAATTATTATTAAGCTTGCCATCAAAATAGATACGACATTTCAAATAATTTCCTTTTGCAATGTAACTTTTCCCCAAGTATGATTTGATTTATACTAAGCATAGTAGGGCAAGTTAATGTCACTATTTTTGTAATTTCAGATTAAGCTAAGCTTTCTTAATTGAAGATACAAGTCTGAACAGTGAAAAAAAAATCAGAAATTGTCCTTTTTGTATTTCGGTTCTAACCATTAAGCTTCATCATAGAGATGACTTTTAGTCTCAGTGGAATTGCATCATTCACGCAGCTTTGAGCCAAGGTGACTATTAAAATTGTGGGGGACAAGGGTGGGAATTAATGAATCCTAAGAGGGATGTGTGTCATTCATTTTCTCTGAGCTAGAAATATTTTTGTAATTCCATTTGAAGTAGCATTTTCTTAGTTTGCATTTATGAGCACATGCTTGTCAGTTTCTTCAATTTTCAGATAATTATCAGAATACTTTTAGTAGTCACCTGTACCCTGTATATAAAACCAACACCTAAAATAAGTTGTAAAGTAAAACAACTTTAATTTGTAAACAGGCTAATCTCTTCATGGTTCAAATGAAATAAAAAACCTGCATTCATCTGGACTCCCTTGTATAGATACTACCTTGTGACAGGTACAGATACACAGACCATACATTTTTCATAGTGAGTTTTAACTACCTAATTAAAAAATGTTTATTTATGTATAAAGGAGGGAGAAATAATCCTGAAATGATTAGGCAGATGTGTTCAAAAGGAATTTACTGTGTCATTGGCAATATCTGATTTACTACAGTTCCTTTATTTTCACTCAAAATGATCAAATGAGGTACCCTAATCTAATGACTTGATCTAAGCAATCTGTGAGATAGTAGCTTTCTTTTGCAAATGAATGTCTCTTAAGTTGTAGTGCAGTTCATACAGCTACAGGCAGTCCAACTTGATAATGAGCTGAAGTAATGGAACTGATACTGAAATATATGGGTTTATAGCACTAGGTAGAGTTACAAGGATAGACTCACTTTTCTAGCTGTTTGATAATTTAAGGAAGTTTTTGGCTGAAAAACCAAAATTATTAAAGTTCTCCTGAGATATGTATGACACTGTTTAAAAGCATTTAAAACTATTGATACTTAGTTACTACAACAGGTAATGTGAATGATGAATGTTCAGAAACAGTGAAAGCTAATAGGAAAGCAGTAACATATTTCATCATTGCTGTCAACATATGAAAACACCATTAAGTAGGGGAGGGATTGTATGTCTAGGGAATGTTATTATTTTGAGTATTATGTTCAGCCATAAGCACATTTGCCTGAAGAAACCGTGTATTATAAAGTACCACTGTCTTTCCTGATAGAGCTTTAAAATACTTTAATGATTTTGTACATTGCAAAAATGAGAAATTTTGTCTAACAGGAGTTGATAATGATTCATTAATGAACCATTTACCACAGAAATTGCATTTCTATGTTCATTTAAGTGTTTTGAAGTGTTTTACACAGGAAGTGTAAGCTATTATCCTAGATCAGTTAGTGTTTCTTTTTATCAATTGCGGAATTACCCTGTTGATTTATCAATATGGAAGAGAGGGCTTTTCTTTGTGTTTCAGGCATTGTAAGTACTACAGCCATTTGGAACATCACTAGGTAATTAGCATCAAGCAATTCATGTACTCTGTAACATTAAAACTTGTGCAAAGTTTTGACCATAGCAATGAATTGGAGAACTGTCACCTAATAGCCTTGTCTGTCTCTAGCCTTTTCCAGCTTTGTCCCTTTCTCCACCTTTGGTGACCTCATTAATTTCAGTAAAATTTGTTTTCCTTTATCTATTGGTAGTCATATTTTTTGTCATGGTAGGACGAGTTTACTAATTGAATATAGAAAGGATTATTTCGTAAAATTGCCTGACTTCCATCCCTAAGTGATTGTGGAGTGAACTTCTGTTATCTTTTTACCTCTTAGTGTTTATCAAAGCTTTACTTATTGGAGGAGTGTATGTGTGTGTTATAAATGGGAGACTTAAGATTACCTTCGATTTTCACTTTTTCTAAGACCGTCAATCATGGTTTGTTAATATTTCTCTGTTACAAAGTTAAAGTAGCGTATGGTTTTAGGGGGAGAAAATGCAGAGCTGAGAGTTAAGGAGATGGGGATTTTAGTAGAGACACTGAAAATAACCTTTACCTTTCTAATAGGGTAATATTGGCTATCTCAGAGATCTTCAACAGAACAGGAATTTTATAATGTCATAATCTCATATATCTAATAACTTTTATTCAACCCCGAAAAAGGTTGCAATTATTATAGAATTATAATTGCTATTTTGTAAATGATGAAAACTAAGGGCACAGGACAATTAAGTGGTTTTTCCTGAGATCACAGAGCTAGTAAATGGCAAAACTGAAGTAGAACTCAGGTCTCCTGATTGTCATTTGAATTTTCTTTCCGTTAGGCCATTCTATTTGGATGCAGGGTACTTGTTCTTTCTTCATACTGCTCCCAGGTTTAGAGACACTGGTTTTGAAAGATGACTGTTAAAACAAAAAAAAAAAGATTCCATGGGGTGGCGCCTGTGGCTCAAAGGTGTAGGGCCCCGGCCCCTTATGCCGGAGGTGGCAAGTTCAAACCCAGCCCCGGCCACAAACTGCAAAATAAATAAATAAATAAATAAATAAAGATTCCATGGTGAAATAACTTTGGACAGCATTGTATATCAGTTGCTCACTCTTAAGAGACTCAGGTTGTACTTTGGGATGTTAAAGACGGAAAAATGATAAAGTTTATTAAACTTTGTTTAACCCAGTACATCTCAGCTTCAAATGCACAGAAGCATCTTAGCTTCTGGGAAACCAACTCTCCGTGGGGCACACACTGGGAAATGCTCTGGTTACTAAAAGAAAACAAAAACACATGAAAGTGCTCTGAAAAGTAAAATAGCATGATAGTAATGGAATTGCTGTACAGTTAGTGTCCATGGGGAATTGATTTCAGTCCCCACCCCAGTGGATACCAAAATCCATGGATACTGAAGTCCCTTTTATAAAAATGGCATAGTATTTGGATGTAACCTAGGCACATCCTCTTGTATTTATTATTTCTTTTCTTTTTTCCTCCCTCCCTTCTCTCTCCTTTCCTCCACTTCCTTTTCCTCTACCTTCTTCCCCCCTTAATTTCTGGCATCTTCATAGTTCACAGCAACCTCCAGTTCAAGTGATCTCTTGCCTCAGCCTCCTTACTAATTGGGACTAGAGGCACACACCACCATGTCTGGCTAATTTTATTTATTTATTTATTTTTTTAATTTATTTTTTTATAGAGACAGGAATCTTCCTATTGCCCAGGCTGGTTTCGATCTCATGGCTTCAAGTGTCCTTCTGCTTCAGCGTCCCAAAGTGCTAGGATTACAGGTGTGAGACACTGTGCCCACCCTCCTGTATACTTTAAGCATTTTCACCTTATATATAATATCTAATGTAAATGTTATGTAAATTATTGTTATGCTATAGTGTTTAGGGAATAATGACAAGAAAAACATCTGTTCATGTTTAGGACAGATGTGACTATCCAATTTTTTCCCAGATATTTTTAGTATGTAGTTGCTTGAATCCAGGATGTAGAACCCACCGATAGTAGAGGGCTGACTGTATTTTTATAAATCATTTTAGGCTTTTTTTTTTTTTTTTTTTTTTTAGACAGAGTCTCACTCTATTGCTCTTGGTAGAGTGTGTTGGCATTATAGCTCACAGCAACCTCAAACTCTTGGGCTCAAAGGTTCCTCTTATGTCAGCCTCCCAAGTAGCTGGAACTTTAGGCAACCACCACAGTGCCCTGCTATTTTTAGAGATGCAGTCTCACTCTTGCTCAGGCTGGTCTCAAACTCCTGAGCTTCGGCAATCCACCTATCTCAGCCTCCCAGAATACTAGGATTACAGGTATGAGCCACTGAGCTCAGCCTTCATTTTAGGCATCTTAGCTAAATTTAATAGGTTGGGTCTAAACCTTGAAGGATGTTATTGCTAAACCTCTGCTAATAAGTATTTGACTGACAACCAGATCTATTGTCCTTCCATTGTTGCTGGAGTCTCTTTGCTCAGCACTGTCCTTTTCTACCTGACATTTTAAAAGGCCCCTCTGGTAATAGTAACTGTGTTTTATTTTCCTTTTTTTTGTGGGTTAAATAAGTTTCTGCGGGCTTATCTGGGAATTTAAACCCAAGTATACTTTTTAACTATATACTTAATACTTCAAATAATCAAATTTCAAAGAAAGCTTTTTGGTGTACTTGATAATTGCTTGCACTATAATTTATGATAAATCCAGAAATCTAGAGTGACAAAATATATAGAATCACCATTTTTAGAATATCAAAGCACAGAAAACCGTACTCTCCAAAAATTTCTAAGTTGGTGTACTTGAAATTCCTTGACTAAATGAGATAATGAAAATGATTATAATTGTGCTTAGAGTAAATAGTATGGCTTAGTATCTGATTTGACATTATTTCATAAAATGAGGCTTTCTTGTTTTCTCCAATGTTTTATTAAACCTTTGTCTCATGAAAGGATGTCATTGTATAATATAATCACTGAGCTGCATTCTCTGACCTTTGGCTGCTTACAAACACAAAATGTTGGCACTTGGAGAAACTTGAGTGAAAGAGACCTAGTTACAATTAAACATGCTAAAGCTCAGGAAAACAAAATGACTTGTTAGTAAAGTATATGGCCTGACCCTCTTGATTCTAACTGTCTCACAGTTCCATTCTAGTACATTGCTTCTTTCTTACTTATGTTCAACCATTTGTTCATTTGTTGACTTTTTCTTCATTGTGGCTCTGATGTCCTTTTCCACCTCTCGCCACTGCTTTTTTTTAGACCCTTATTAACCACTCTCCTGCATATCAGATATTTACGTTACTCTCAGTTGTAAAATACCCTCCTCCATCCAGGTACCAATTCATCTCTTTGTTCTGCCTTTTACTGTGTTGATGTAATGTTTGATAGAATATAAAAATGAGCAATATTTAGTCTGTTTTTATACACTTTTCTATTTTAGTCTGAGAAGAGAGATAAGATTGTTATACATTATAGAATGTGAGTGATAACAAAGAAAATCTTAGGAACATTGAAAAGAGGTTAAGATCAGGCACACCTAGAAGTGATCAGGAATAGTTTTATTGTAGAGTAGCATTTAACACAGTCTGTTAGTAAGAACTCTTTCTGCTATAAAGTTGGCTAAAAAGTTGTATTAATTGACTCACGTATCCAAACAGGGCTAGGAATAAATTGATTTAGCATGGAGGAACTAGCAGCAGTTCTCAACCTGTGGACCAAGACCCCTTTGTAACAATGAAAATACATTCTGCATATCAGATACTTATAGTACGATTCATAATAGTAGCAAAATTACAGTTAGAAGTAGCAACAAAAATAATTTTATGGTTGGTCCATAAAATGATTTTTGCCATTCTCCGAAGGCTGTTTTTGTGAGCCAGAGATGACTCAGTGGCTTCTTTTCTACCCATTCTGCGAGAGACCAAACTGGTACTCTGCCACCTATACTGAAAGAGGTTTTATACTTGCAGAGTACTTCTACTTTCCACAGTACTCAGATCTTTCCTATCTATGGGTTTCTAGAGTGAATTGCTTAAAAGAGTAACCAAGATTTCAGAGAGTATAGGGAAAAAATGTTTTATTTAAATTTTATTTTGAAAATTAAAGATAAAATAAAGTAATTGTAAGAAAACAAACTATAATTTACATTATCCCTTACAACTTAGATTAAAGAAGAAGGAATTGCTGATTTTTTTTTTGTTTGTTTTTCTCCTTCAAAAAATTCCATGGTAATTTGTATGCCCTTTATTTTTCATTTGAATATTATTGATTTTCTCCTCATTTGATAACTGACTCTTTAGATCCTAATCTGTCAGTAGTTTTGTATTTGAATAAATGTTCTTTTTAACATTATTTTCATAGACTTAATGAAATTTTGAGTCTTTTTCATGATATTGAACTTACAGTGGATTTCTTTTGTATCTATTTTGTATTATGAAATATTTAGCAAAAGATTGCCCCAAGCTATTGACTTTAGCTTGAGACATGACAGCTACAATATCTATCTATAGGTCTATACAGGATATTTCATAGAGACTCTTTACAAAAATTTTTTAAGGAATATTTTCATGAGGTCACAATTTGGCTTAACTATGCAACTTTGCAAACTGATAATACTAAGGACTCAAATAAAAAGGTTCATTTTTATTTTTATTTGTTTACTGAATCCATTTGCTCATCACTTCCATGTGTGTTGTTCATGATCAGTACTAATCATTACTGTTCCTTGCAGTTTTATAGTGAGCCACTAGCATAGATCTGATATGATTCTTCCTGGAATAGTTCCGTCGTTGGTGTTTAATTCCAGCCGAGTGAATGTTAGCTCTTCACTAAGGATATTCTGAGTTCTGCCTGTACTGAGATGGACATACCATGGCTGTCTTGATTACTAAAGAGCAAAAGATTGATTTTAAGGAATTTTTTTTTTTAAGCTTTACAGTTTTGCTAGATGGGTAGAATTTCTGAAGCATACTGTAGCACACAGTTGAGAATTTGGGACACTGTTTTGATTAGGAAAAGTCTTAACAACAGCATTATCAGATTGAGCCTCCAAAAAGGTAACATTTTGGATTTACTTCTTATAGTAATAATGATGACTTTATCATTAAATAGAAGTTTATTGTGTGTTTCCTTAAAAATAAATGCTTAAATACTAAATGTTTGAATAGGAATGGACCTTAGAGCTCATCTTCCTGAGTGGTTCTCAGATGGGGGTTTTCAGAAATAATATGGTTATCATAAAGACTGGAGGTAGGAGAGGTGCTGTAATCCCCAGACACTGAAAACTCAGCAACCCTTTCCAAGTGAAGAGTTAGCACTAGCTTGATTAGTGGTCCCAGTGTTTAATACAAGTTTTAATTAGCCATTAAGTGAAAGTGATTTTTAAAAATGTTGAAAGCATACACTAAATCGCTTTGGCTTAAATTGTGCAGAGTTTATTGTTTAAGGTATTGATGTTGTATAGATTTTTAACTCCATTGATTCTTTTCTCCCCTCCCCTCCCTTTGAGACAGAGTTTCACTTTGTTGCCCTCAGGATAGAGTGCCCTGGTGTTATAGCTCACAGCAACCTCAAACTCTTGGGCTGAACAGATTCTCTTGCCTCAGCCTCCTGGGTAACTGGAATTACAAGCGCCTGCCAAAACCTCCAGCTGTTTTTAGAGATGGGTTCTCACTCTTGCTCAGGCTGGTCTCAAATTCCTCAGCTCAAGCGATCTGCCCTCCTTGGCCTCCCAGTTCTTTGATGATTGATGTTTAATATGCCTCACATTTTCAGTGAAGCCCCTAAAAAGACTACTGCTTATTTTGAGTGTCAATTCACCATTTTTGTAATCTTCTTCACATCTCAGCTTATTTCTTTTTTTCTTAAAAAATTCAGCCTTTTCTTTTCTTTTCCTTTTTTTTTTTTTTGGCCGGGGCTGAGTTTGAACTCGCCACCTCCAGCATATGGGGCTGGTGCCCTACTCCTCTGATCCACAGGTGCCACCCCAGCCTTTGCTTTTCATAGCTTATGTTTTCTGTGACATCAGCTTTTGGTTTTATTATTGTTATTTGTGATTTTCAGTTTTTATAAACATTAGAACTTAACTACATTCTGCCTATATTCCAGGACTTTATGATACACACACACATATATATACACATACATGCATATATATATATATATATCATATGTAAGGCTGAGATTTTACATAATTCTTTCCTCGTGATAAATGTTTGTCTATTGCCATATATATGGTGTGCTTTGGTTGTTCCACAGTTATTCTTGTATTACGTACTTGTTTTTCATTTCGAGAATACCTCTGGAGGATTGTTAGACTTCAGGTTCTATGAATTTTCTAGGGAGTCTCAATTATATGTAAGTACAGTGCAAGGCCACTTCATAGCAAATTAAATAAATTAGTTTATTTATAGTTAATTATAAATTTTATTAATTTTACTTACGTATTTTTCTACACCCCTGAGATCAGGGGTCAGCAATCTTTTTTACAAAGTGCCAGATTATAAATAGCATAAGGTTTGTGGTCCAAGAGGGAAAAATCAAAGATATTTTACGGGTACTTATATAACCATTAAAAAATGTAAAAGCCATTCTTAGCTCACAAGCTATAAAAATAGTAGTTGGTGGCCCGGATTTATACCATAGGCTGTAGTTTGCCAGTCTTATGCTAGATAATTTAACAAGTATTTTGAACAGTAGCAACCCTGCCAATTTGTTGAAGAGTTAAGAAGTCATACATGTAAACTTCTATGGGAAGTATTGAGTTTTTTGCTTGTTTATGTGTGTGTGTGTGTGGGGGGGCGTTTTAAAATATTTAGACGTGATATTGATTGGTGGTAGTGATAGTGAATTATTTCTCAATTTTCCAGTACTTCATTGCCTCTATAATGAATAATAAGTTACATATTAGGTAAGATGTTTTCCTGTTTTTTTTTTTTTTTCAAATATGATACTGATAAGTTGGCTTTCTAGACAACCATCAGATTTTCTTTAACTGAAATCCTATTTTCCTCTTATTTTTCTATAACAAGAAACTAAAAAACCAAAACTACTTCTCAAAATAGCAATGAAAGGCTGTAGCTGTATTGAATTGAACTACTGCATTAGAAGAGGAAAAAGTGAAAATGAGGCTGTTCAAAAGAGATATGGCAGTAAGGCAACTCTGTAGAGAAGTCTTCAGATAATAGCTGCTGAGGGTCTATAGGAGAAATCTATGTGTGGTGAGAGGATTGTGTGAGAAGGGTTCAATCATCAGAAAAGTACCCTGTTGCTGCAGTGAGAGTCTGTACTCCTAGCTTGGGAATCTCTCCAAAGGATGTATAGAATATAAATATTACAGCATTTTTCTAGGCTTATATATGAATAATTTTTGTCAGATCAATGCAAGCTATGGATTTTTTTATTTTAGTTCATAAAATGCCTATTTTTTAAAAGGTCATATACAGTGATTAATGGTTTGTGTTTGAGAAATTTTCTTATATGTTATTTATCTTTAATTTGAGGCTTCTATCTGAAGGATATAAGAAAAAATACATTGCTATATTTGTTAATTGAGAATTTTTATACATTTTTGCTCAGGTTTATATAAAATGAAGTATGCCCACAATGAATAATTTTCATCAAATTTTTGTTCTCCTTTCCTATATGGACTTTTCTAATGGACTTCAAAGAAATTAAATTATGTAGTTAGTGACAACATTAAGTATAGAGCATTTTTGTTCTGGAGGGGAGCCGTATGAACTCACACACATACTGGGTTCTGTGTTTAGACAAGATAGATGCATATATTAAGTATAGGCTTTTATTTTATTTCATTTTACCATAAGATTTCAATAAGGTGTTTTGTTTTTATTTGCATACCTTGAGGTATTTTATAAAATTACTAGAAAACATACCTTCAAGTACTGGGTATAATAGCGAGCACCTGCTTATAATTTACTTCTTCCCTAGGGATAGTGGAGGAATATATTTATATACATTCACATGGGTATTTGGTATTCTTCCTAGCAGCTGACAGCTATCTTTCTTTTATTCTGTTACTGATTTCTTTGGTAAACTTGCCGTATTGAACAATTTTAGGACAATGCATCTGAACTTCCTATTTTCTTTATTATAATTTGCTTTCTACCTTTCCAAATTTATAATGCTATGCTTGGAAGGAAACTAATGCCCCAAAACACACTTAAGATGGGTTTTTACACCCAATAAAAAGAATACATTTTGTAGCTGGATGCAGTGCCTCACGCCCATAATCCTTGCACTCTGGGAGCTGAGGTGGGTGGATTGCTTGCACTTAGGAGTTTGAGACCAGCCTGAGCAAAAGTGAGACCTCTTCTCTACTAAAAATAAAAAAACTGAGGCAAAGGAATCAACTTGAGCCTGAGTTGGAGGTTTCTGTGAGCTGTGACACCATGGCACTTTACCCAGGGCGACAGTTTGAGACTCCATCTCAAAAACAAACAAAAAAAGAATGCATTGTATCTCTACTTAGCTCCGCCACGTTGCAAATAATGGGAAATGCACATAAAGATTATATACAAGAATGCTTGTCATAGTATTTTATAAAGAAAAATTAGTATCACCCGAATGTACAGCAATAACATGGTCATATGATGGATAACATTGTGCTTGTTAAAAATTAATCTTTTAAAATAATATGTAGTATAGAATTTTTTCCACAACATTTCATAGTAGAAACACAGAATAATATATTATTACAATATGTGTAGATTATAAAATTGAAAAAAGAACATCAAAAAGTTAACTTTGGCATGATTGAACTTGAGTACTAGGAGTTACACCATATTTGTGAAGTTAGATACATTTTCATAATGAACATGCATAATGTTTATATAGAAAAAATTAATATTTAAATGTGAGTACCTTATATAGTAATTAAGAAGATGAAGAAAAAATGTTTAGCTATAAAATCTAAAAATATTGTTGGCAGGCTTTTCTTGGGGAACCTTCAGATAGTTATTGCAGTATACTAAACACATTGCTTCTTGAACTAGATTGACTATGTGGAGCCGTGAGAAAAATTATTTATTTCATTTTGCTTGATCTGAGTGATCTCCTTGCTCTCCTCTGAGCAGGGTTTAGACATTCTTCACTATCCCTCCTCTCTTCTCACCTCTCTCCTGTCCTAAGGAAATTCCAAATATGCTATTTAATTTTCCAAAATTAAAATTTTTGGAAATTCCAAAAATGCTATTTAATTTTCAAATTCTAACTCTAATTCTTCTTTTCTGTGAATTTCCTTAATAGATGCAGCCTTCTATTATCATTTCTTAATGTGTCTATAAACTCAATTTTCTAATTAAATTGAAGTTCCTTTGTAAGGGAACCTGTCTTTATACTTTGGTGTGTGCCTCATAACACCTGCATTATAAGAAAAGTTTTTGAATGAGGAACCTTGATTTGGTCTTGATTTACGCTCTTGAGCAATTTACTTAGAATAGAGTTATTTTCTTGTTTCCAAAATGGGGCATCAGTACAAATTTATAGAACTGGTGTGAGAACTAAATAAAATATTTGGAAATTGTTACTACGTCGTAAGCTGTAAAGTGTTATGTAAACAAAAGTTATATTCATTATAGAAGATATTTAAAAACTGGTTGATTAATGTCAGGATAGGGTTAAAAAAACAGATCAAATAAAGGACAGCAATAGTTCCTGTTTGGGACAAGAAAGCTGCCAGAAATTGGCAGACTAGTTAAGTAAATAATCATTCCACATTCATACATGCCATATTATACAGCCATCAAAGTCATAGCCTTATGTACTTGTAAAAAGATACCTGAGACATATTAAGTAAGACAAACAAACAATAATAGCGAGCACCTGCTTATAATTTTGTGTTTGAGAAATTTTCTTATATGTTATTTATCTTTAATTTGAGGCTTCTATCTGAAGGATATAAGAAGCAAACAAACAAACAGCAACAACAACAAAGGCTAAGTACACAGGAGGAGGATACAAAGCTTTTCTAATTTTTGTTAGGAATGATGCATATCTAAATGCAGTGAGGTATCTTGGATTGTATCTTGGAAAATAAAAAATACAATAGTATTCCCAACTAAAAATTTATTTTAAAAAAGAATACACACTTTTGTTTGTGTTTGGATAGAGTACCTCTGAAAGAATATACAAGAAGAAATTGTTAACAATGGTGGTTTTCTGGGAAGGGAACTCTTGGCAAGCAAAGGGGGAAAGTAACTTCACTGTATAACTTTTGTATTTTGTATCATGTGCATGATATTACCATGTCCATGTATGCACAATATTTTTGCATTGCTCAAGAGAATGAGAAAGTCAAGTTGCAGACATGAATAAAATATTTGGAAAAGATATATCTAATAAAGAAATTTTATCTTGAAATATATAAATAACTTTCAAAACACAACAGTATGAAAACTAACAATTGATTAAGAAATGGACAAAAGACCTAAACAGACACTTCACCCAAGAAGATATACAGATGACAAACAAGCTACGAAGAAATGCTGAACATTATATGTTATTAAGGAATTGCAAATTAAAATGACTGAAGTACTACTACATACCTATTAAAATGGTCACAATCCAGATGCTGACAACACCAGTGCTGGCAAGGATGTGGAGCAACAGGAACCTTCCTTCATTGCTAGTGCTACTGAAAAATGGTATAGCACTTTGGAAGACAATTTATGACAGATTACTACAAAACTAAATATGCTCTTACCTTAAAGTTCAGCAGTTAGGCTCTTGGTATTTGCCGAAAGGAGCTGAACATTTATATCTACACAGTAACCTTAACACAGATGTTTATAGCAGCTTTATTCCTCATAGCCAAACTTGGAAGCAACCAAGTTGCCCTTCAGTAGGCAAATGGATAAATAAATGGCAACTTTCAGATGAAGGAATATTAGTCAATGCTAAAAAAAAAAAAAAGCACAGTAAAGCCATGAAAAGACGTGGAGGAACCTTAAAAGCAGATTACTAGAAGACAACAGCCAGTCTGCAAATATTAAACACTGTTTAAGGCCACAGATGACATTCTGAAAAAGCAAAAGTATAGAGACAGTCAAAGGATCAGTGGTTGGTGTCCAGGGGTTAAGGGGAGTGGCAGATGAATAAATATAGCACAGAGAATTTTGGGGAAGTGTAACTATTCTGTATGATAGTTTAATGGTGGTTTCATGTCATTATGTATTTGTCTAAACTAATAGAATACTATATAATACCAACTCTGATATAAACTGTGGAATTTGGGTGATAATAATTTATCAATATAGGTTCATTGATTTGTAAGATATGTACATACTGCTAGAGAGGCATGTGGTATATGGAAACTTTCTGTACTTTTTACTCAATTTTGCTGTGAACCTAAAACTTTTCTAAAAATTAAAATTGAGTTTTAAAAACTTTCCAAAGTAGTCGCTCTGCACGTGCTCAAATAGGTTTAAAAGGCCTTTCTTGTGTGTGGTATGACTTGGACATACATGGGGACCTTGAGTCAAGATACTTCAAGTATCTTTTTCTGCTCTTTGAAGAGAGCTTATTTAGAAGAAAATAATTTTTCTGGTTGATTAAACAAGAAAGAAACAAGAAGAAAATAATTTTTCTGGTTGATTAAACATCTTGAGCTTTTAAAACCATAGTGCAGGCTCAGCACCTGTAGCTCAAGTGGCTAAGGCGCCAGCCACATACACCTGAGCCAGCAGGTTCAAATCCAACCTGGACCTGGCAAACAACCACGACAGCTACAACCAAAAAAATGGCCAGGCATTGTGGCGGGCACCTGTAGTCCCAGCTTCTTGGGAGGTTGAGGCAAGAGAATCGCTTGAGCCCAGGAGTTGGAGGTTGCTTGAGGTGTGATGCTATGGCACTCTACCCAGGGCAACAGCTTGAGTGAGTGAGTGAGTGAGTAAATAAATAAATAAATAAAATAGAACTGTAGTGCATATTTATTGTATTGGAATCAAATAAAATTGTTGACAATTTTAAATAAATATTGCTATTGACCTATACTTTGCCACCTAACTGCCACAGCTAAGAGTTGACAAACTGAGCAGTATTGATGGTAACAGTCTCACTAAGAACAAAATAATACATAAATAAACCTATCTAATGGTACAAATAGTTGTGATATTGGGGCATGGGACATCCATAGAGAAAAATACTGTGTTTGAATGTAAACATCACACTTTATAAATAATTAATTCAAAATGAATGATGGCCTCAAATATAAATATAAGATTTTTTTTTAAAAAAGTAAGAGAAAACATCTAGGATCTTTGCATAGGTGATGAGTTCTTAGACACGATACAAAACAGAAGATTGATGAAGGGAAATACTCATAAATTGGATTTAAAATTAAAAGCTTTTTTCTCTATGAAAGATCCCTGTTAAGAATATGAAATGACAACTACAAGAGTATAATTAAATATTTGCAAATCGTATATTTGACAAAGGACTATAGGTAAAATATTTCACAGCTGTCAAAAAAACAGGAAAAAAATCCCCCCCTTGGAAGTAGGCAAAGTATATATACAGATAATTCACTGAAGAATTATGGCAAATAAGCGCAGAAACAGATGCTCAGTTTTTCACTGTCCAGAAATTACGCATTAGGGAAATGAAAATGAAATCACAATTGTATCTCTCAGAACATCTAATATAAAAAATAGTCACAGAACCAAATGCTGGTAAAGATGTGGAAAAGGCAGATCACTTATATGTTGTTAGTAGAAATGTAAAATGGTATAGCTTTTCTATAAAACAGTTTTGGCAGTTAATTATAAAATTAAACATGCAAATACCATGTAATTCTGAAATATTCTAGAGAAAAGAAAACCTATATTCCCATGAAATTTTGAATGTTAATGTTTTTAACAGCTATATTTGTAATAGTCCTAAACTGGAAACAACCCAAATCTCCTGTGTTAGATGAATGGTTAAGCAAAGTGTAGCACACCCACAACATAGAGTAATTACTGATAGTAATTGAGCAGTAAAAAAAACAACTACAGATTAAGCATTCCGAATCTAAAATCCAAAATGCTTAGAAATCTGAAACTTTTTGACTGCCAACCTGAAGCTGTAAGGAACTGCTCATTGAGGCATTTCAAATTTTGGCATCCTTACTTCACAAATAAGGATGATACAAATACTCTAAAAATAAAAAAAAATAAAAAAAAGCAAAATCAGAAGCAATGCTAGCCCAAAACATTTTAGATGAGGTTTGCTCAACTTGTATTAATCAGTGCCACAGCTTAACTTATAATTAAGTGAATTAGTCTGTATGAAAAAAGCCACTTTCTGGCACCACCTGTGGCTCAGTGGGTAGGGCACTGGTCTTTTATACCAAAGGTGGCGGGTTTGAACCTGGCCCTGGTCAAACTGCAACAAAAAAATAGCTAGGCACTGTGTTGAGCACCTGTAGTCCCAGCTACTCAGAAAGCTGAGGCAAGAGAATCACCTAAGCCCAGGAGTTGGAGGTTGCTGTGAGCTGTGAGACCACAGCGCTCCATCCAGGGCAATAAAGTGAGACTCTGTCTAAAAAAAAAAAAGCCACTTCCAAAAGATTATGTTCTTTAAGAGTAGATTTACTTACTACTCTTAAAATGACAAAATAGGGCCAGGTACTGTGGCTCACACATATATTCCTAGCACTCTGGTAGGCCGAGGCCAGTATATTCTCTGAGGACAGGAGTTCAAGACCAGCCTGAGGAAGAGCAAGGCCCTGACATTACTAAAAATAGAAAAACTAGCCAGGCATTGTGTTGGGCACATGTAGTGCCAGCTACTCAGAAGGCTGAGGCAGGAGGATCACTTGAGCCCAAGAGTTTGAAGTTGCTTGAGCTATGATGCCACACCATTCTACCCAGGCAACAAAAGTGAGACTGTGTCTCAGGGGCGGGGAGGGGAGGGGGTAGGCAGAGCAAGATGGCAGACAAGACAGGAGAAAGAAAACTCCAACCACCTCCAGCTGGGGGAACCCACCCAAGGAGATCACTCCAGGAGTACAGTGAAGCACTGGTGGACTAAAGGAGCCGGCGAAATCTGAAGCTGAGGAAAACCACCACAGAAGACCAGTGCTTGGGAAAGGGTAGGGTCGGGCTGGTCACACCAGCAACAGAAGACTGCAGACAGGAAGAGGCTGTACTACAATTTTATGATTTGACGATAAATTGTTCATTGGAGCTGCTTTCAAAGGCTTAAACCTTTGAAAACAGCAAGGGGATGGACTTAAACAGGGATTGAATAGTGAATAGTATGTGAGATGGAGCTCTCATTGGCTTGGCTGCTATCTTGGCCCTGCCATTGGGGGAGGAGCATGTGGGAGAAATGGTTTGCAGGGTTCTAGAGCATAGCTGCTTCAAGAGTGCTTGCTAGCCATCTACCTTTGGGGTGAGCTGAGCAGCCCCGAAAATTGTTGTCAGGAACACTGTGTGAGGTGCCTCCTAAGGAATCTGGCAAGAGCTATAGGACTCCAATCCCATGGGAACTGAATGCTGAAGAAATCAGTCAGGTCCTGATTGAGGGCAACTAAGTCAGGAAGACAGGACCCAATCTCTTCTGCAACAACTAGAGAATGGCTTCCCTAGTGTTTCACAGCAAAACAGCATATGTTCAACATCTCTTAACACCACAGTGCCACCTGGTGAACAGGCAATATAGTTCAATATGTATGTGTATATATAATTATACACAATGTATATTTCTTTGGGATTTTTGTTTGCTTCTTTATATTTTTATTTTTTTTTTAATTTTTACGTTCCTCAAGGAGCAAGGGCTCCTCCATTTTTGTTGTGCTTTTTCAGCCCCTTTATTTTTCTACTTTTCTCATCTTTCCCACACAGATTTCTCATACAACAGCTAAGATACTCCTTTTTTTCTTTATCTTATGTAATTTTTAATTTTTTTTTTCTTTCTTTGAGTCCTGGGGGTTCATGGCATTGGTCTGTCTCAGGGAGGTCATGAGATCACAGATTAGGGTGTCCTAGCTTTGGCCTTTGGAAAGATGGTATTATCAGTTCCTTGCTGAAACATACTGCTAAACTTTTAAATTTTAATTCTTTGGATTATTTTTCTCTTTCCCTATTTGGTGGAGGTGGGTTCTTGCTTTCCCCAGGCTAGTAAGGATGTCTTGACTTAAACAAACCCACCCAGCTTGGCCCCCAAAGTCCTAGAGTAGCAGGTTTTATGATACTACCCTGCCAAACAATGCCATTTCTTTCGCCCCCCCACCCCCACCCTTTTTATTTGCTTTTGCTTTTCTTTCTCCCTTTGTGCTCTTTATCCCTCTCTTCCTTTTGGCCTTATGCCAAAACTCAACTTGAACATCTAAATACTGAGACAAGGTAATTTAAAGCAAAACGAGGTAGTGAGAAGGAAGAAGTAAGGGAAGGAAGTGAGCAAGAAGAAAACACATGATGAGGAAACAACAAAAAAAATTCTAACAACATGAAAAATTTAAAGAGCACCCCGCCCCCCTCCAAGGAGCATGAGGTAGCTACTGTAGAGGACTCCATCAATAACGATTTAATGGAATGACAGAAAGGGAATTTAAATATGGATGGCCAAGGCAATAAAGGGAATTGATGAGAAAGTAGAAAAGCAGAACCAAAAAATGGTTGAAAGATATGAAGAATATATAATGCAAAGGATATGGCAGAAGAGGTCAATCAGGGAACTTAAAGATGCAGTAGAAAGTATCAGTAACAGATTAGACTATGGAAAAGAAAGAATCGCAGAGCTAGAGGGTAACACTAGTCTATATAGTTAAAGAGGCAGAAAAGGAGAGAGAATATTCACTTCTGTGAATGTCAAGCAGAACATTCACTCAGAGAATTATGGGACTTCATGAAGCTTTTAAACATATGATTGTATGGATTCCTGAACGGGAAGAACAACCTCCAAAAAGAATGGAAGCCCTACTGGAGGATATCATAAATGAAAAATTCCCAAGTTTACTAAAGTTACCAAAAAAATCTCCCTTTAGAAGGATAGCAAGCCCTGGGTCATCCCCACACAAATAGCATCTCCAAGACACATTTTTTGGAACCTGTCCAAAGTCAAGATAAAAGAGAAAATTCTGCAAAAAGCCAGGAATTAAGTATTAATTGACCAACAGGGGCAGATCCCATCAGGATGATAGTAGACTTTTTAGCTGAAACTTTCCAAGCCAGAAGAGAACAGTCAGCTACATTTAATTTTCTTAAACAAAATAATTTTCAGCCCAGAATTGTGTATCCTACTATATTAAGCTTCAAAGTCAATAGAGAAATAAAATCTTTTATGGATATGTAAACATTGAGGAAATTTGCCACAACTAGACTAGCTTTACAGGCAATATTTAGACCTTGTCTTCACGCAGACTATCACAGTGGCCCACCAGCAAAGTAAACACCCAGAAACTAATGGACAAAACTTAGCTTCCACAGTGACGCAAAGGATAAAACAAAGCAATGAATTTTCACAAAATAAGATGAATAGAATGCCACTATACTTACCAATTCTCTCAATAAATGTTAATGCCTTGAATTCTCCACTGAAGAGGCGCAGGCTGGCCTATTGGATACATAAGCCATCCATGTGCTATCTTCAGGAAACACACCTAACCTTAAGGACAAATCTAGATTCTGGGTAAAGGAATGGAAAATAGTATTTCTGACAAATGGAAACCAGCAGAAAGGAGGAATTACAATCTTATTTTCAGATACAAGTGGACTTAAATCAACTAAAGATGGTCACTTGATTCTGGTCAAGGGAACAAAAGAACAAGAGAATATTTCAATTCTAAATACGTATGCACCAAACTGAAGTGCTTCTAGATTTACGAAACAGACCTTGATTGGTCTGAACAATATGTTATTTCATAGGACCATACTATCTGGTGACGTTAACACCCCTCTGGCAGAACTGAAGAGATCCTCTAAACAGAAACTAAACAAAGATACAAGGAACTTAAACATGACCCTAGAACAAATGGGATTAATAGACATATACATAAATCACCATCCCAGAGCTAAGGAACATACGTTATTCTCATCAGAAATACTCCAGAATAGATCATATCCTAGGATACAAATCAAATCTCAACAAAATTAAAAGAATTGAAATTATACCTTTTATCTTCTTAGACCACAAGGCAATAAAGGCAGAACTCAACTCCAACAAAAACTGTCATCCCCACACAAAGACGTGGAAATTAAACAACCTTATGCTGAATAACTATTGGGTCAAGGAAGAGATAAAGGAGAAAATTACTAAATTTCTCTAACATAACAGCAATGAAGCTACAAGTTATCAAAACCTGTGGGATACTGGAAAACCAGTCCTAAGAGGAAAAGGTATCCCATTAGTTGCCTAAATCCAAAAAATCATCTTCATGACAAGCAAAAGGGAGAGCAATCTAATCCCAAACCTAGAAGAAGAAAAGAAATAATAAATAATCAGAAATAAATGAAATTGAAAACAAAAGAATCGTTGAGAAAATTAATAAAACAAAAAGTTGATTCTTCAGAAAAATAAAATCAATAAACCATTGGCCAGAGTAACTAGAAACAGGAAAGTAAAATCTCTTATAATGTCAATCAGAAATGAAAAAGGAGAACAACAAATATCACAGAGGTACAAGAGATTATATCTGATTCCTACAAGAAACTCTATGTCCAGATATTTGACAATGTGGAGGAAGTGAACCAATACCTGGAATTACAGTCTCTTCCTAGACTTAACCAAGAAGAAATAGATTTCTTGAACAGAGCAATGTCAAGGGCTGAGATGGAAGAAACAATAAAAAAATCTTCCAACAAAAAAATAAAAAGCCCTGGACCAGATGACTTCACACCAGAATTCAAAGAAGAACTTGTACTGATACTGCAGAAACTATTCTAAAACATTGACAAGGAAGATGCTTCCCCAGCATATTCTATGAAGCAAACATGATCCTGATGCCAAACCAAGAAAAGACCCAACTAAAAAGAGAATTTCAGACCAATTTTATTAATGAATATAGATACAAAAATACTGAATAAAATCTTAGCCAGTAGATTGCAGTTACGCATTAAAGACATTATGCATCGTGATCAAGTAGGCTTCATCCCTGAAATGCAAGTCTGGTTTAACATACGTAGATCCATAATGTAATTCATAATGTAAATAGAAGCAAAAACAAAGATCATATGATCCTCTCAATAGGAGAAAAAACATTTGATAAAATTCAGCATCCTTTTTAAACAAGAATACTTAAGAATATAGGCATACAAGGCACATTTCTTAAACTGATTGAAGCCATCTACAAGAAAGATTGAAGCTCATATCATAGTGAATGGGGTAATACTGAAAGTTTTCTACTTAGAAACGCAACCAGACAAGGACGGCCTCTATCACCACTGCTATTCAATATAATTCTGGAAGTTTTAGCCAATGCATTCATGTAAGAGAAGGATATAATGGGCATCCAGATGAGGGCAGAGGAGGTCAACTCTCACTCTTTGCCAGTTATTTCATCTTGTACTTACGAGAACCTCAGAGATTCAACCCCAAGACTCATGGAAGTGATTAAGAAATACAGTAATGTCTCAGGGTATTAAATCGTTGTTCACAAATCAGTAGCCTTTGTATATGCCAGCAACAGCCAAGACAAGAGCATAATCAAAGACACATTCCCTTCATAGTAGCTTCAAAGAAAATAAAATACCTAGGAATATACCTAACCAAAGAAGTAAAGGAACTCTACAAAGACAATTATGAAACCCTAAGAAAAGAAATAGCAGAAGACATTAACAAATGTTGGAACCTACCACACTCTTAGCTTAGAAGAATCAACATTGTTAAAATGTCTATACTTCCCAAAGCAATCTATAGATGCAGTGCAATCCCCATTAAAATACCAACATCATACTTTGAAGAACTGGAAAAAAAACAATTCTTTGTTTTGTATAGAACCAGAACAAACTACATATGGCTAAGACAATTCTTAGTAATAAAGACAAAGGTGGAAGCATCACTCTACCAGATTTTTGGCTGTATTACAATTCTATAGTGATAAAAACAGCATTGAATTGGCACAAAAATAGAGACATAGACATTTGGAATTGAATAGAAAACCTAGAGACAAAACCAATCTCTTAACACCATCCGATTTTTGATTTAAAAAAAAAACCCAAAAGGTATACACTGGGGAAAAGAATCCCTATTCAACAAATGGTGCTGGGAGAACTGGATAAACACATGTAAAAGACTGAAACTGTACCCACACCTTTCACCGCTTACAAAAATTGATTAAAGATGAATAAAAGATGTAAATCTAGGTATCAAACAATAAAAATTCTAAAAGAAAGTATGTGGGAAAAGTCTTTATGATGTCAGCCTGGGGAAAGATTTTATAAAGAATACTTCAGGGGCAGTTGCAACAACGACAAAAAAGGAACAAATGGGATTTAATTAAACTGAAAAGCTTCTGCACAGCTAAGGACACAACAATTGAAACAAATAGACAAATTTCAGTATGGGAAAAGATATTTGCAGGGTATGAACATGACAAAGCCTTGATAACTAGAATCTTCAGAGAACTTAAACTTATCAACAAAAAAAGAGGAAACAGTCCCTTCTATTACTGGGCAAGAGACATGAACAGAACCTTCTTTGAAGAAGACAGACAAATGGCTAACAAACATGACAAAATGCTCATCATCCCTAATCATTAGAAATGCAAATCAAAACCACTTTGAAATACCACGTAACTCCAGTGAGCATAGCTCACATCATAGTGTCCCAAAGCTGCAGGTGTTGGCAGGGATGTGAAGAGAAGGGAACACTTCTACATTGTTGGTGGGACTGCAAACTAATACAGCCTCTTTGGAAAGAAGTATGGAGAATCCTGAAATAGACTTTCCATTTGATCCTATAATCCCATTACTAGGCATCTACACAGAAGAAAAGAAATCATTTTTATTATAAGGACATTCACACTAAATTGTTCATCGCAGCTCAAATTACAATTGTCAGGTTGTGGAAACAACCTAAATGCCCATCAACTCAGGAATAGATTAACGAACTCTGGTATATGTATACCATGGAATACTATTCAACCATAAAAAATGTAGTGACTTTACATCTTTTGTATTAACCTGGATGGAGTTGAAACACATTCTTCTTAGTAAAGTATCACAAGAATGGAAAAGCAAGTATCCAATGTACTCAATACTAATATGAAACCAGTAGATGACCTGATTTATGTCCACATAGAAGAAAAGCTCATTTCAAGTTTAGGGAAGGGGGGATGAGGTTGAGGAGAAAGAGGAGGAAGGGGTTTTGAGATGCTCCCACTTAATGGGCACAATGTAGGAGTGTATGTCACCCCTTTGGGATGTGGGAATGCACCTACAAGAGGGACTCTACCTAACAAATTCAAATATTGTGACCTAGTTGTTTGTACCATCACATTAACTGGAAGTAAAAAATAGTAATAAAAAGACAAAATCTAAATTGAGGACAAATTATTGGTTGCCATTCTTGAGGAGACGGAGGGATATGGCTTTATAAAAAGACAACACAAGAGATGCTTGTAACAGTGAAACTGTGACCAGTGGGTATATACATGAACCTACACATGTGGTAAAATTATATAGGAATAAACACACACACATATACACAAATGAAAAAATGTGGGAAGTCTGAATAAGATTGATGGAATGTATCTATGTCAGTATTACGGTTGTGACATTGCAAGGTGGGAGAAACTTTAAAGGGAAGACAGGCTCTCTCCATTATTTCTTTACAACTGCATATCTCAAAAGAGAAAGTTTAATAAGGTAAACAAACAGGTAACTGAATATATAGATAAAGGAAACAAAGTGTGGGAGAATTGGTTAAGGAATACTGGAGGAAAGGATAGGGATGTACAGAGAAAATAATTTTTCTAGAAACATTTGTAATGGCAATCTGGTGGAAATGGAAATCACCGAAAAGCCATGAATTTCTAAGGCAAGAATATCCTTGAACTTTTATTTTTGGGAAACAACTCTAATAGGTGACATCAACAAGTGAGAAGAACCCTTTTATCAACTTTTCGTCCTTTTCCCTTGAACACATAGCGCTGTTAATAGGAAGTGGAAAACATAAAGACCAGAAACCTTCTTTGTGTTTTGGACTACATCAGCAACTTGAGAACCTTTAGAATGCAAGATAAATCTGCATTTGTGAATTGAGTATATCAACAAAATTAGCAAGATGGCCACATATTGGTGCATGGGATAAAGGAAAGATAATACAGGAGAAACATATTGAAAGGTCCTAGAGTTAATTCTTTGGTGATAAATTTTACTTAGGGCTGATTCCTCTCACCTTTCTTCCCTCTCAGAAGCAAAGTAGAAAGATGCAAAAACAATTTTATTTGGGCCTTTTATCACTTTTACTTGGATAAGAAATGAGGTTTGAGGATTAGGTTTTGACTGTCATTTGTAATCTCAATTAAATCTGAAGAATTTTCTTTCCCTCAAATTGCTAATCCTACTTAAACTCTTTTACAATTTCAGTTTTTCACTAGTCACAGGAAGCTGGCTCCAGCAGAAGGGCTGGAGAATCTAGGTGAATGTTGTTGTGGTGGTCCCCAAGGTTAGATATTTTAGACAAACAACTTCTTACAGGGAGTTCTGGCTTGGAGCCTCTTGAGGTCATTGGAAGTGGAGGGAATAGGGGAGAGTTCTTGGGAGTTGAGAAAAACACTAGTAAGCTAATTTATAACTTCCCATTAGATGTTTAGAGGTACTACTTAATTTGCCAAGACTTTCCAGAACTTATTTAAAAGTCCTACTTTTAAATAAGTGTGTGAGTGTGTTCATTTTAATAAACTAAAATGTACCTGGTTCTATGTTGTCAAAAATGTTGTCATTTGCAAAACACAAAGGCTGTGATTGTAGGACTCCTTTAAAATCATAATAAATTTTGGTGCATTATAAATTTAAGATTTTTAGAAATATTTTCTAAGTTAGTATTAGTGTGGATGAGTCCTTGAGGCGGCAGATTTTTTTTTTTATATGAAATCTGAAACAAAAATAAACACTCCTTGCTTAAAAAGATGTTTAAGATGAAATAGCTAAATCTCAACTTTCCCCTTTTTGCTTCAGTGGGTCAGTTAATCTGGCTGTAGGGTATATTTATCTACTGTGAAGTCCACTGATGCATGTAAAGCTAAGCAGAGTACAGTTTTCCCCAGTGGGTCTTCTTTCTCTAGGCATTTGTAGCTGTGCCTCAGTGAGTGTATGGGGTCAGCTGGGAAAAGCTAGAAGAGCTAAGATGTCAGCTACTGTAAAGGAACTAAAATCCTGTTTTGGAGAGGGAGTGGGAAATCTCATGCTTAGAAAAATGTCTATTTGTTTATATCCTATAAGGTAGCTGATTGGAAGCATACACAGTAATAATTATTAATGTTGTAATTAGGATACCTGTTAAATTTTTGTGACATTTAAAGAATAATTCTGTAATCCTAGGTACTTTGCTTTATCCTTTTTCTATGAGTATTAGAATTTCTGTTTTTCTTGTCTTAGTGTCAGATGTTTTAATTTGTTCTTGTATGTAGTTAACTTGACCCTGGGGCCTAAGTTAACTATTAACTAACTAAACTAGTTTAAAGTATTTATCTTAATCTGTTGTTGCATATAGTGAGATGGAAATTGAATACTATTGTTTTCACACATGAACAGAAATTTTCGAAAGTAGCTTAATTTGGCTATACACCTTCATAAAATTATTGGTTTAAAGTTAGGAGACTTATTTAATGTCATTAAATACTCTTATTTAAATAATTTACACATTGCTGTAAATCACAGTTGTACTCAAGTCAACCATAAAGATTTCCTACTTAATGCAAATGAACATGGAAGGTATATAGAAAGTGTTAATATATAAAGAATGGCATGGCTTGGCACCTGTGGCACAAGCAGCTAAGTTGCCAGCCACATACACCTGAGCTGGTGGGTTTGAATCCAGTCTGGGCCTGCCAAACAACAATGATGGCTGCAACCAAAAAATAGCCAGATGTTGTGGTGGATGCCTGTAGTCCCAGCTACTTGGGAGGTGGAGGCAGGAGAATTGCTTGGGCCCAGGAGTTAGAGGTTGCTGAAAGCTGTGGTCCACAGCACTCTACCCAGGGGAACAGCTTGAGGCTCTGTCTCAAATAAAAAAAAAGAATGGCATCAAGCTGTATATGATAGATGAAATATTTTAATTCACAATACAAATCATCTAATATTTCTAATGAGAAATTGTGTCGATCATTTTGTGTCATAGGAGACCTAACTATGGAAATTTGGAAAAAGTAAAAATAACTCCTAAATTGCCGAGCAAGTTACAAAGATAAGCTTTCTCAGCATGCATTCTCATGATAGCATAACAATGTATTATATATCTGATTAGTGTCTTAATGGATTGCCTTGAAAGTTAATGGTTCTGAGGGTCAATAAAGCACACAGTAGGAAAGATTTAATTAAGATGATCAATTTAGGTTCAAATAATGAGAAAATTTTTTAATCTGACAAAGATTTTCTTATTTCGAGGAATTATGTCACAAAGCATTTTAAGTATACCATAGTTGGGGGAAATGACCATGCTCTTTCCTTGAAAGCACTGGCAGAACAGAGTAGTGTCACACAAATAGGGTAAAAATACAAGACACTGAATCTTCTTGGCTTCTGTTAATTGGATTTAGACCTAATGTGTGACACATTTTCTTTTCTTTCATTTTTTTTTTTTAAAGACAGAGCCTCACTATGTCGCCCTTGATAGAGTGCTGTGGTGTCATAGCTCACAGCAACCTCAAGCTCTTGGGCTTAAGCAATTCTCTTGCCACAGCCTCCCAAATAGCTGGGACTACAGGCTCCCACCATAATGCCCATCTATTTTTTTGTTGCAGTTGTCATTTGTTTAGCATGCTCTAGCTGGGTTCAAACCCTCCTGCCTCGGTGTATGTGGCCAGAGCCCTAATCACTAAGCTATGGGCGCCGAGCCACAAATTTTCGTTTTTAATACAGAATCTATACAAATGTTGTACCACTTGAGAAACTGGAGTCCTCTTATAGAGTACACTGTGTACTTTCTCTGACAGAGTTCTTAAAGAGTTTGGTTAAAAGTTTGTTTTCAATTTGGAAAACTGATACTGTGTGTATGGGATAGTAAAGAATGCAAAAGTAGTAATGTAGGTCCCTGCCTTCTATCCAGCTCCTCAAAACTTTTTAATTTTAGATGTTCAGTCTGTCTTTACAGGTTATTTGAGCTGGGCCTAGGTAGAATGGACATCCTGGGTGTTGAAAACTAAAAAGAGACTTGGTTCATCTCATTGTAGAAATGAGGAGATTGAAAGCAAGCCCCTGTGTTAAGTTAGAATACCAATTGATGTTTTAAAAAAAAAAAAGGTTGAAGTATCTAGAAGCCTCACCCTCCAGTATATTGCCCACAGTCATTAACTTATTAGAAGAAAAAGCAGAAAAGAGTTTGATGTGATAATCGGAGATTCAAATGGCAGTGTGAGGTTTGCTGGGCTAAAATGGGTCATTAAAGAGAAATTTAGATTTCAGTTGGTGAGGACCACATTTATATCCTGTCCCAAATGCATTGTGTCTGATGTGAATCCATGGGATCTTGAAATATGGAAGTATCTTTTTAATGTATTCCATTTTCTAGCTTCTCTGATCTTACTGTAGATTTTTTTTGTTTTAAAACAGCATTCATTTATGGCAGAATTGTCTAGGGCTGAGTTGACTTCTAGTTAGCTTCTTGGTAAAATGTGTTTATTTCACCCTGGACAGGGGCACAGAGTAGCCAAAACCCACAAGTTTCAGGCCAAACTCTATGAAAACATGGAGCCTACAGTTTTTCCTAGGGATTCGTTTTAAGAATAAAAGGAATTTTGGATTTACTGGGGTAGTGGCAGATGCTTTCCTCCCTAAGACCTAAGCATGAGGAATGAATAACTTACACTGAGGTTTTGATGTTTTCTTGTGGAGGGAAGATGACACTGCGATAGCAGACCTTGCCAGTGTGGAATAGGGAGATAGGTACGTTCGATTTATTTATCTTTAAAAGAACATTTGGGGGGGGGGGTGTTTGTTTGTTTGTTTTTCAGCCTTCAAGGATAGATTTAAAGTTTAGAAATAATCAAAAACAGTTTGAAATAAAATTTGGCCTATAAGAAAAATATAATAGATGCATTTTGTGTTAGATTCCTAAAATCATACTTCCAAAAGAGGAATTCCACAAATATTTACTGAATGACAGCTTCATTTTCAGGAGTGTAATCTGTTTTATTCTACTCTCAATGAATCCCCAACAATAAAAAAAAAAATCATAATAAAGATTAGTTCTTTCATCTGAGTTGCACAAGATAGCTATAAGCTCTCCTGAAAATAAAAGAACATTTTATAAGTGAGAAAAGGCCAAAAGAAAAGAATTGCCCAAAGGTGCCATATGAATAAAAGGCCATCCCTTCTCTGCTCTACTTCTTTTAGCTCTCAGAGAAAACTAAAAACTTTTAGGATAATCACAGGAATATTTCTGGAGTATATACTTTATATTTTCTGTGAAATTATTTAGAAGGAAAGGAAATCCTCTCTGCTTCTCCCCAAATCTTAGGAAAATGGGAATAAGAACTGTACTGGAATTTTTTTTAGTTCAGAAATATGAACATTCTGAGAGCTGAAGGCTTTGGCTGTCTAGATTTGATTGGAAGACTTGGGAATATCATCCCTGTCAGACTAGCTCTGTGTCTTGGTCGCATTTGAATTTTTAGGTGATCTGACACCATAGAGCAAAGTAGCCAAACCTTAGGTAGTGTCTTAATGGATTGCTGTGCCCAAAGGAATATGACTACTTTGGCAGATAAATCTTGGAAGAAGGAACACTACCCCTTGGAATGCCTTCATCCTGCTGTGAGTGAGTGTGCATGTCTGAGTTGCAACTTGATCTTAACAACTGTTCAGCAGTTGAAGTTCTGTCCTTTCAGCAAGATCTAGGTGGCCTTGATTTTCTGTGGAAAATGGGTAGACAGGCAATTCATTTTATGAAATTGATTTGGCATAGCATAATTTCTAATCAATTTTCTTGGAAGAGTTGACTATATTACCTGTTTCTAGTGTTTCTGTATGCTGACCACCATGCTTAAGAGTGTGGAAAATACCAAGATAAAAAAACATTATCTTCAAAAGATTTACTGAAGACCTAGATACTTAGGTTTATAATATGTATAAAAATAGATACTGTCTGGACATTCCAGATTAAGCTTTAGAAATTTAGAGCGTTTGATTTGAACAAGAAAAGAAAAATAAAATTCAAACTCAAGCATGATTTTCAGTTTGAATACTTTCTAAAATTTTCAGTTATGATTTTTACATTATCATGGCAAAAAGCTGTCATAGATCTCTGCATGCTCTTGTTCAGTGTTTCCTACCTATTAGATAAAGTCTAGGTTTCTTAGCATGGCACTTAATGATCTTCATTTTCTGACCCAAGCTTCGTTTTTTAATCTCTATCAAGTACTCTAGACTCTGGCTATACTCCAGTGACTCCCTATTTCTAGAACTATTATTCACTTGCACAAGTTTTGTCTTCGCTTAATGATTTTGAATTTCTTCTTATCCATCAAGGATTAGCTCACACTTGTCATCTGTGACTTTAGATATAGGAAAGCACTACCTCTTTTGTATTTCCTTAATGCTTTGTGCAGCTTGCTGAGCAG
>CAUYPK010124045.1:0-16107 GCA_963574355.1 Loris lydekkerianus | reverse complement strand
GTACTCACGGTTGCTGGTGTGATTAGGTCGATCGAACACACCCAGCCACTTGCCAGTTTTCCACTGTTTTTGTCTTCCTCCTTGGGTCCAGAAGTCACTTGGTGGCTCCCTGTATCCTCAAAGGGATGATCATAGGCATATTCCACTGGCCAGAGATGTCTGGAGTCTTGTCTCCCCAAACTCGCCGAGCCCAGTTACTCAGCCATCATCTTTAATCCTCTGCCCAATCTAGTCTTCTAAACTTCTGTTTCTTTACATAGAAACTGTGTCTACACAATAAAGTGTTCTTCTAAAAGTCTCTCATTATTACCAATGTATGCTGATGCAGTCATACTTTCATATGTAATCTTACATGTTCTTAGTAGGAATAATATTAGCCAATTTTTTCAGTTTTAAATAGTATATATTTCTTTTTTAGTTGAATGTTTTATTTAGTTATCTTTTTTTTATTTCAGGTTAATGTGAGGTAGAAACAATTAGGTTACAATATTTACATTTGTGAGAGAGAGTCCCTCTCATAGTTTAGCCAGTTCTTTTTATAGACTTATGTGTCAGGTGCTATTATAAGCACTTCATGCATATTATTAACCCAAATATTTACTTAATGAGATAGAGACTGTATTTGATCCTATTGTATAAGTGGGGAAACTGAGGCAGAGTCACAGAGCTCATAAGTGTCATAACTGGGGTTAATCAAACTTATACAGTGTGATTCTAGAACTTGTGATCCTAACCCCTGTGTATCTCACAGCACCAGCTGCGTTTATTCACTGAATATTGGACCTACTTTCCAGGTATTTTATTTTTGTTTCTCTATTGGATCCCTATATTAATCTTATAAAGAAGATATTATTCTCATGTTACATATGATGTTATTATGACTTAAAGGATAAAGTTGATCACACTATTTTTATTTATTTATTTTTTTAATTTTTTTTTTTTTTTTTTTTTTTTTTTGGAGACAGAGTCTCACTGTGTCACCCTTGGTAGAGTGCCCTGCCATCATAGCTCATAGCAACCTCATACTCTTGGGCTGAAGCAATCCTCTTGCCACAGCTGGCCAAGTAGCTGGGACTATAGGCACCTGCCACAACGCCCAGCAATTTTTAGGTTGGAGTTGTCATTGTTTTTTCACAGGCCTGGGCTGGGTTCGAACCTGCCAGCTCCAGTGTATGTGGCTAACACCCTAACTGCTGAGCTACAGGCACCCAGCCAAGTTGATCACACTATTAAAGTGGTAGCTCCAGGCTTATAACCTACCTCTATCTGTTGATTCTAATACCATAATCTTTCTAGTATTATAAGCTGCCTTATACAGTTTTTCTTTAATAGTTTTAACAGTTGTTAATTTTATTGAATCTAATAGGTAAGAAACTCCTTAAGAACAAAATCCATAGATTAAACTTCTTTGATAAAGTTTACAATATGTAGTATACCTGAGATCACAGCACATTCACAGTAAATGGATGAACATGGATTGTTTTAATCCACAGTGAGGAATTGAAGGCATTGATGCCATTAAAGGAGCTAGATAAAAAGTTGACAAACCAATTAATAGATTATATAGTATCCTCTAAGTTCTGGAATATATGAATTTGACACTAAGGTCCATAATGTTAGTGGCATGGCATATTCGAGGAGAATGAGGCTTACTATCCTATTTGTCACATATCCTACTAAGGCTACTTCCCTTATTTATAGTACTTACACAATAATTGTACATGTAGGCTTATAATTTTCCTAATCCTGATTTGTACAATGGCCTTATATGTTTTCTGAAGGAAGAGGGTTACTGCATTTAGTCTCCAAAGAAGGTTATTTCTCTTTATTTATAACACTACTATCTCACTAGCCCCAGTGTTTTGTGTTCACAGAAGGAAACATGACAATAATCAAAAAGGTGGAGAAGAGAGGCTTTACAAAATATTGCCTAGAAAACCAGTCTTTTACCCTAGACTGTTGATGCCTGATAGCTTTTGATCTGCCTCCGTCTTATGTTCTTTACTAGGGCATGTGTAAGTGATCTGTTAATTCAAATACAATCTTCAAACATAACTATTATAAATATACATTGATGTTTATTTTGTGATTGAACATCATTATCTTGTCTGACTTCTTGATGAATTCTTGATTCCTCTACCCTCTGCAACAGCATATTTTTTTCTCAGAACTTTTTTGTCAACGACAATCTTAAAGCAGTTTCCGTTCTAGGATTTGTGTTTTCCAGTTTGCTTCATTTGTTGTCCAGTTACATTAACCAAGCAGTCTTGAATTAGATTAATCAAGCCTCAAATAAAAGACTTTTGTCAGGTGTCAGAACCTGCAATTAAAAACAACAGAGCATAACCCTTTCAAGAAATGTCTTGGATTTTTGGGTTAATCTAGCTTATAATCATTGAGCATACAAACTACTAAATTGAAGGAGTCTTTGACCAAATACTTTAATGCTAAAAGGCCCTTATTTTTTAGATCTGCATAAAAGTTTTTCATATATTTAGATTAATGTGATTGTTACCGTGTCATAAACTTATGTTTGGCTTTGGTTGATATTTATAGAAGTCTTATTCAGCAGATTAAAAACGTTGGACTATACTCAAGCCATTTTTTTTTGCTCAGGAATTGAAGAATTTTAAATAGCCTCTTTTCCATTTTTGTAGTGACCTGTGTTCACACCTCTAGTTATAATGAAGTAGAAAAGTACTCTCTTACTGTACTACATTACTAATCTCCAGAGTTTTCTTTTACCTTACCCCATAGCTTATGTAGTACACATTGCTTGTAGGGTATTCAGTTTATATATATCAGATTCTCTAGGGCCATGGCTTTTGCCAGATGAAGCACTTTTGATTTCAAGGCTGATGAAACACAGTGCGGTTATTGATCTGTGCATGACATAGCCTGTCTCTCTCCTAGCAGAGTGTAGCAACATTTATCCAGGAATTTGTGAAATGTCACTGGGATCATGTTCGCAAGGTAAACTGTGCAAAACCCAGGATCTGAGCTGAGAATCCATGTGGAATTGGACGTGACTGTCTTATTCCTATGTCCTATCTTCTAGATGAACCAAGTGGTATTTATTAACAGAATGTCTGTTTTCAATATTAGACTTCATAAGGAACTATTATTATTACTTAGAACACTGTGTACTATAAAAGTATACTTCTTATACTGTGTTTTCAGATTTAGTTTTGATCTTAACCACAGACAATCCAAAATAAGAATATCTGATGTGAAATAGCATCAGTTAGAAATTTCTTTTCTGTTTATAAAGGAAGTAGTGTCATAATATATTGCATAGCCTTATTGTAGTGTTCTTGTTCTCTGCGTCAATATACTTTCAGGTAAGTGCATCTCGTTGAAATATCAACGTATCTGGAAATGACAAATTATAACGTCCTCACTATTGGATTAGTGTATTTAATTGCATAATACATAAGAATTTAGTTTTAAATGACTAGAATACTGATTTGCATGTGGAGAGATGTATTTATATTTGTTACAATTCAGTTTACCTTAATGCACCTAATGCAGGTAAAGCACTGTAATAATGGGATAGGCAACAATGAATTAAATATGATCCTTGACCTCTGTAATAAGAGAGTCGGATATATGTATCATAACACAAGGAAATTGTGAGATACGAATAAATATACGTGTGTGCATTTGTATATATGTGAATGCATATACACATGCACACACATAACACTGTGAACATGTAGTGGAGAGAGAAAGCCATTCATTGCTGTAATGCTTTTGAAAGAGGTGCCACTTAGGCTCAGCCTTAAGGCTTGCCATGATTTGGAAAGTTGTGTTAATTGAACAAAGACATGAAAAGAAAGGAAAGCTTGAAAAGATGTCTAGGTGAGGAACTAATTTGTTAAAATTAGTGGGTAATCTGGTATGACTGTGGTTCTTAACCCTAGCTGCATATTATCGTCACTTGGGAAGCTTTAAAAAAACACCTATGCACAGGATATACCCTGGACCAATTAGCAAATTATCTGAGGGTGGGCCCTGTACCACGGTAGGTTTTAAAGGCTGTCAGCTGATTGTGATCTAGAGCAAGGACTAAGACTAAAGCTTGAGAGATCAGAGATTGAATGCAAGCAACTAGAAAAGTGATAGTTTAAAACATAAAAAAGAGATCAAAACAATATTAATAGAAATAAGGAGAGTTATTAATAGAATAGAATAATAATAATAATAAAGAGTGGTTATACCACACAGAGTTTGATAGGCAGTTCCGTATGGGAAGATGAAGCAAAGGGAGAGATTTAAGATATTTTCCAGATTTGTTATTAACTAAAGTGACTAGAAATTTTATGACAGAAGAATTACATTTATGAAAATATACTGAATATTGGGGGAGGGAAATACCAAGAAGGTTGAATAAAATTTAACAAATACCATTACACATGCACACTAGAATTTGGAAAAAAACACAAAAAATAAAAGAAAAGAAAGAAAAAAATGTAAATCTCCCCCAAGAGCTTAATTGAATAACATTTTATCATGTAGCCAAATGTTAATTTGTCACTGAAATGGAAGTATTGAGTAAATAGTATGATTCATGATTTTAAAATTTAGGGGAGAGGGCTGGGCTAGATATATAATTTTGGAGTCATGCTTACTTGGGTGGTATTTAAAAATATAAGGCTGAAATGAAATCACCAAAGGAAGGAAGGTAGATAAGATAGAAGAAAGATGAATTCCAAGATTTGAGCCTTGTACCCATCAAGCTTTGTAAGTTGAGCAGACAAGTTAGGATCAGAAAGGAGAGGCAAGTTAAGAAAAAGTAAACCAAGAAAAAGGAGTATCTACAACACTGTGGTAATATTAAGTCAAATGCTGCTCAATATAATTAGTTCATGAGAGAAGTTGAGAAATAGGAAAAAAAAAGGAATTGGAGGTTGTAATTAAATATGCATGTATTTTAGAGTTATTTCAGGGAGCTTTGTTGGAAAGAGAAAGGGAGAGCCTTTTAAATGTAAATATCTAATAACTGAGATTCATAGGAAATAATGTAAACATTGATTATTTCAATACTTTTAAGATAAAGCTGACACATATTAAGGATATACATTATTTGAACTGAGTAATAAAATGTCGTGTTCTAAATATTTATCAAAATGGTTCACATAATTAGGCCACAAAACATCAATAATCCACAAATTTCAAAGAATTAGTATCACATAAACAATATTGTCTAACAAATGTGAAGTTAGAAATTAGTTTTGAAAGTTAATTTAAAAATATCTGATGCAGATTAATAGAGACATTTCTAAATAATGAATGGATCAAAGAAGAATATAAAATGAAAGTTAGAAAGTGCTTCAAATTTAATGTCAATGAAATAATACATTTTGAAAACTCTAGATACAGTTAAGGTGGTACTTAGATGAAAATTTATATCATTAAATATTTATATTAACACTACAAGGAAGCTGAAAATTACAGAGCTAAACATCCAGTTTAAGAATGAAAAATTGAACAAATACAATGTTATAGACTGGATTTATGTCCCCCCAAAATTTATAACCTCCGTGCGATCATATCAAACTTAGGGTTAAGTCATGAGAGTAGGGCCCCCAGGATGGGATTAGTTCCCTCACAAAAAGAGTAGGAGACACTGGTGCTCTCTGTTTTCTCTGCTATGTGAGGACACATGAGGAAAAGGCCCCTGTGCAAACCTGGAGGAGGGCCCTCAGCAGACACTGGATATGCTGTCACCTGATCCTGGTCTTCACAGCTTTCAGATCTGTGAGAAATGAATGTTTGTTGTTTAAGTCACCCAGTCTATGGTAATTAGTTATAGCAGCTGACTAAGACACTCAAAGAAAACACACTATTAAGATAAAGGCAAAAGTTGATATATAGAAACAAAAAATAATAGTATACATGAGGCTTAGTGCCCATAGCACAGTGGTTATGGCGCCAGCCACATACATCCAGGCTGGCAAGTTCGAACCCAGCCTGGGCCAACTAAACAGCAATGACAACTGCAACCAAAAAATAGCTTGGTGTAGTGGTGGGCGCCTATGGTCCCAGCTACTTGGGAGGCTGAGGCAGGACAATCGGCTTAAGCCCAAGAGTTTGAGATTGCCATAAGCTGTGATACCATGGTACTCTACTGAGGGCGGAATAATGAGACTGGAGGGTAAAAAAAAAGTATGCTATTTATGTGTATGTATGTATCATACACACACACACACACACACACACACACACACACACACACATATATATATATATATATAGTTACATTTTTTATATTTTATATATATTATATATTTTTAATGTATGTGTGTATATACATACACATATATAGTATACATTATAATTCTGGATCATTGAGACTGATAAATTGATAAACATTGACAGGTATTGATAAGGATATAAAGAAATTGAAACCTTCATACACTGCATGTGAGAATGTAAAATGGTGCAGCTATTTTGGAAAATGGTTTGGTCCTCAAAAAATAAAACATAAAGTTACTGTATGGCCCAGTAATTCTATTCTTAGGTATACAACCAAGAGAAGTGAGAACATTAAGTTCACACATAAACTCATACTTTCATTCATAGCATTATTTTTTTTCCCTTTTATTAGGTCATATACACAAGGATCATGAATACATTTATGCATTTGTGGGGTACAATGTTTTGATTTTTTATATAATTTGGAATGCTTACATCAAACTAATCAATATGCTTTCTTAGCTTTCACTTCATTTACTTAATTATTGTGTTAAGACACTTATGTTCTATATGTGATAGATTTGACTCGTACACTTGCAATATGCTACTTAGGTGTGGTCCCACCGTTTACCCTTCCTCTTGCAAACCTCCCCCATCCACTCCCATCCCTCTCCCATCCCCTTTCCACTTCTCTCCTTTATCCTGGCGTCATTTGTAATAGAAAGAACCTAAGAGTCTGATGAATGTAGAAAAAAAATGTGGTGTATCTATACATTGGATTATTACTCAGGCATAAAAAGGAAGGAAATACTGACACACATTACAACATGGGTGAACCTTGAAGACATTTTACCAAGTGGAAGAAACTTATCACAAAAGACCATGTAGTGTGATTCCATTTACATAAAATGTCCAGAAAAGGCAAAATCTATAGACAGAAAGTAGATTTGGTAGTTTCCAGGATGGGAAAGGAGTGTTTGTAAATGGGCATGAGGTTTCCCAGATAAACAAAAATGGAGTTCATCACCACTTGATTTGTATTACACAAATTACTAAACTGAGTTCTTAAAGTTGAAACAAAACATGATAGACAGCAATGCAAAAGCATATGAAAGTATGAAAGTCACTGGAAGAGGTTAATATATCGAGAAGTATAAGAAACTTAATAGCAATATGTAATCACTTTTCATTTTGGTAGAGAGGTTAAAAGACAAAAGTTTAAAAAAATACCTAAAAATACGTTAATGATATATGATATGAAAAGATGTAGTCTGTGACATCAAAAATATAAAATGTATTGGGGAGAAGTAAAAGTGTACAGTTTTTGTATGTGATGAAAGTTAAGTTGTTATCAGCTTAAAATAGATTGATATAACTATTATATATTATTTTATATTAAATCGTAACTGTGTATATTAATGCAATCATGGGGTAAAATGTGTTGGTTTTATATACAATTTGAAATATTTTCATCAAACTGGTTAACATAGCCTTCACAGAATTTTCTTAGTTATTGTGTTAAGATATTTATATTCTACATTTAGTAAATTTCACATGTACCCTTGTAAGATGCACCATAGATGTGGTCCCACCAATTACCCTCCCTCCACCTGTCTCCCCCCCTTCCTCTCCCATTTCCCCATATTTTGGGGGTATATGAAAGCTATAAATTGGTTTCATAGTAGGGCTGAGTACATTGGATAAGTATATTTTCCTCCATTCTTGAGATACTTTGCTAAGAAGAATATGTTCCAGCTCCATCCATATAAACATGAAAGGGGTAAAGTCTCCATCTTTCTTTAAGGCTGCATAATATTCTATGGTGTACATATACCAAAATTTATTAAGCCACTCATGGGTCGATGGACACTTGGGCTACTTCCATGACATAGCAATTATGAATTGGGCTGCAATAAACATTCTGTTATAAATGTCTATGTTAAAGTGTGATTTTTGGTCTACTGGCTATATACCTAGTAGAGGAATTGTAGGATCGAATGGCAGGTCTTTGTTCTCCAAACATCTTTCCAAAAGGAAAGTATTAGTTTGTATTCCCACCAGCAGTGTAGAAGTGTTCCCTTTTCTCCACATCCACACCAACATCTCTAGTTTGGGGATTTTCTGATGTGGGCTTATCTTACTGGAGTTAGATGATACCTCAAAAGTAGTTTTGATTTGCATTTCTCTGATAATTAAGGATGATGAGCATTTTTTCATATGTTTATAGGCCGTGCACCTGTCTTCACAACTCTTCAAGTCCCTTGCCCACCCTGAGATAGGATCACTTGTTCTTTCCTTGCTAATATGTTTGAGTTCTCTGTGGATTCTAGTTATTAAACTTTTGTTGTAGACGTAACCTGCAAATATCTTCTCCCATTCTGAGGGCTATCTGCTTGCCTTATTTACTCTGTTCTTGGCTGTGCAGAAGCTTTTTAGTTTGATTCAGGTCCCAGTAGTATTTTTGGTGTTGCTTCAATTGCCCGGGGGTCCTCCTCATAAAATATTCTCCCAGGGCAATTTCCTCAAGTGTTTTCCCTTCACTTTCTTCTAGTATTTTTATAGTTTCATGTCTTAAGTTTAAATCTTTAATAGAGTAAAAGTCTATCTTAGTTAATGGTGAAAAGTGTGGGTCCAGTTTCAGTCTTCTTCCGGTTGCCAGCCAGTTCACCCAGAACCATTTGTTAAATAGGGAATCTTTTCCCCACTGAATGTTTTTAATTGGCTTGTCAAAGATCAAATAACGGTAAGTGGCTGGGTTCATCTCTCAGTTCTCTATTCGGTTCCATACATCTACCTCTCTGTTTTTGTGCCAGTACCATGCTGTTTTGATCACTTTCAATATATAGTATAGCCTGAGGTCTGGTAGCGTGATTCCTCCTGCTTTGTTTTCATTTCTGAATAATGTCTTGGCTATTCGAGGTTTTTTCTGATTCCATATAAAACGAAGTATTATTTTTTCGAGATCTTTTAAAGCATGACAGTGGAGCTTTAATAGGTATTGCATTAAAATTGTGTATTGCTTTGGGTAGTATGGACATTTTAACAATGTTGATTCTTCCCAGCCACGAGCATAGTATGTTTTTCCATTTGTTAACATTTTCAGCTATTTATTTTCTTAGAGTTTCATAGTTCTTTCCCAAATATTTCATCTTCTTTGGCACTACTGTGAACGGAAGAGAGTCCTTGACTGTTTTTTTAGCATTACTGTTCTTGGTATATATAAAGGCTACAGATTTATGAGTGTTGATTTTGTAACCTGAGATGCTGCTGTATTCCTTGATCACTTCTAAGAGTTTTATAGTAGAATCCCTGGTGTTTTCCAGATATATAATCATATCATCTGCGAAGAGTGAAACTTTGATCTCTTCTGACCCTACGTGGATACCCTTGATCGCCTTTTCTTGCCTAATTGCAATGGGTAAAACTGCCATTATAATGTTAAAGAGCAGTGGAGACAATGCGCAACCTTTGCTGGTTCCTGATCTGAGTGGAAATGATTTTAATTTAACTCTATTCAATACAATATTGGCTGTGGGTTTGCTGTAGATGGCCTCTATCAGTTTTAGAAATGTCCCTTCTATACCAATTTTCTTAAGTGTTCTGATTATGAAGGGATGCTGGATATGATCAAAAGCCTTTTCTGCATCAATTGAGAGAATCATATGGTCTTTTTAATTTGTTTGTGTGATGAATTATATTTATAGATTGAATTAATTCCTATTTATTCGTAGATTAATGTATATTGAACCAGCGTTGAGAATATGGGATAAAACCCACTTTGTCATGGTGTATAATTTGTTTGAAGTGTTGCTAGATTCTGGTTACTGGGATCTTGTTGAATATTTTTGCATCAATATTCGTTAGTGATATTGGTCTATAATTTTCTTTTCTTGTTGGGTCTTTTCCTGGTCTGAGGATCAAGGTGATGTTTGCTTTATAGAAGTGTTGGGTAGTATTCCTTCTTTTTCTATATTTTGGAAAAGGTTGAGAAATATAGGTACTAGTTCCTCTTTAAAGGTTTGGTAGAATTCTGATGTGAATCAATCTGGTCCTGGGATTTTCTTTTTAGGGAGATTTTGTATATTTATGCTATTTCAGAAATTCATATAGGCCTATTCAATATTTTCACTTAATTTGAACTAAGTCTAGGAAGGTAGCATGCTTCCAAGTATTTGTTCAATTTCCTTCAGATTTTTGTATTTCTGAGAATAGAGTTTTTTGTAATATTCATTAAGGATTTTTTGAATTTCTGAGAAATCTGTTACTTTGTCATTGCCATTTCTGATTGATGAAATTAGAGATTTTACTCTTTTTTTTCCTGGTTAGGTTGGCCCAATAAACTATTTTATTGACCTATTAAAAAAACCAAATTTTAGATTTATTGATCTGTTTTATAATTCTTTTGTTTTCAATTTCATTTAATTCTACTCTAATTTTGGTTATTTCTTTTCTTCTTCTGGGTTTGGGATTGGAATGTTCTTCCTTTTCCGGTTGCTTGAGATGTCCTATTAAGTTGTTAACTTCGTCTCTTTTCATTTTCTTGAGGAAAGCTTTCGGTGCTATAAATTTCCCTCTTAGGACTGTCTTTGTGGTGTCCCAGAGGTTCTGATAATTTTTGTATTCATTATTGTTTTTTTTTTTTCCAAAAATTTGGTAATTTCCTTCTTAATCTCGTCTTTGACCCAGCTATTCTTCAGCATAAGGTCATTTAGTTTCCATGTTTTTGTATGACTATGCAGATTCCTGTTGTTATGGAGTTCAACTTTTATTCCAAGATGGTCTGAGAAGATGCAAGGAATAATTGCTATTTTTTTCAATTTGCTGAGGTTAGACTTGTGACCTATGATGGGATCAATTTTGGAGTATGTTTCATGGGCTGAGGACAAGAATGTGTATCAAGTTTTGTTAGGATGAAATGTTCTCTAGATGTCTGTTAAATCCAAATGTCGAATGGTCAAGTTTAATTGTAAAATTTCTTTGCTTAGCTTTTTTGGAGGATCTATCCAACACTGCCAAAGGGGTGTTAAAATCCCCGACTATTATGGTGTTGGAGGAAATCAAGTTGCTCATGTCTGTTACAGTCACTCTTATAAATTGAGGCGCATTCTGGTTGAGTGCATAAATGTTAATAATTGAAATCTCATCATGTTGAGTGTTACCCTTAACAAATATGAAGTGGCCATCCTTATCTTTCCTTACTTTTGTTGGTTTAAAGCCTATTGTATCTGCGAATAGAATTGTGACACCTGCTTTTTTCTCATTTCTATTTGCCTGGAATATAGATGACCATCCCTTCACCCTGAGTCTGCATTTATCTTTTAAGGTAGGATGAGATTCTTGTATGCAGCAGATATCTGGCCTGGGTTTTTATATCCAGTCAGCTAACCTGTGTCTCTTTAGAGGGCAATTTAAGCCTATTACATTAATTGTAAATATTGATAAGCCTGGTAGAATTTTGGGTATCAAGTTTCTCGAAAGTCCAGTGGTCATTTGTAATTCTTTTGCCACTGTGGAAATTGGAATTAAACGAAAGCTTCTGAATGAGTTACTTTTGTGGTGGAGGATTGTGCTGGTCATTATGGAGGATAGGTGTAAGGATATCGTGGAGAACTGGTTTAGTTATGGCAAATTTCTTCAACATGTGAATATCATTAAAGTATTTAATTTCGCCATCATAGATGAAACTCATTTTCAGTGGATACAGGATTCTGGGTTGAAAGTTATTTTGTTTGGGGAGATTAAAAGTCGATGACCACCCTCTTCTAGGTTGAAAGGTTTCAACAAAGCGATCTGGAGTCATTCTAATGTTCTTCCCCTTGCAGGTTCTGGGTTTTTTGCTTCTGGCTGCTTGCAGAATTTTCTCCTTCATATTAACATTGGTGAAGTTAATTATAATGTGACTAGGAGATGTCTTATTCAGGTTGAGTTGTGCTGGGGTTCTGAAACTGTCTGCTATCTAAATTTTAGAATCTCTTGGCATGTCTGGGAAGTTCTCCTTCATTATCTCATCAAGAAGAGCATCTGTGCCTTTCGAAGCCGCCTTTTCGCCTTCAGGTATTTCTATAAGGTGAACATTAGTTTTCTTTGAATTATCTCAGAGCTCTCTGAGAGAATGTTCTGTTTTTGCTCTCCACTTCTCTTCCTCTTTCAGGGTTTGGGAACTTTTGAAAGCTTTGTTTTCAATGTCAGAAATCCTTTCTTGTGCGTGCTCCATTCTGTTACTGAGGGATTCTACTGTATTTCTCACGTCTTTGAGGGCTGCAAATTCTTGTCTCAATGTGTCAAAATCCTTGGTGATTTGTCTTTTAATTCTTTGAATTGTTGAGACAACTTTTGAAATGCTCCTTGAATTTCTAATTCCAACTTTACCTCCATTCTATTAATATTATTTGCAATCCAAATTCTGAATTCGATTTCTGACATCTCAGCCATTTGTTTATGAATGACATCTTCAGTTGTATCCGCCATGTCATTCCTTGGGGGAGTTGATCTAATCTAGTTATTCATGTTACTGAAGTTTTTCCACTGATTCCAACCCACGATTATTTTACACCATTTCTCTAGATCAGCAGATAAGGTGAAGTTTGGTTGGGGGTTCCTGGAGTAGTGATTAATCAGCCCCTTGCCCAAGAACTGGGACTGGTGTTTGTGCCTTTTCTCCTAGAGGTTTGCCAAGGACACATACACTGCTATGGCTTGAGGCACTGGGGACTTGCTCAGTGTGGTAGGGCTCAGTGGCTCTGTCTTGTTTTTAGCTGGTCTCTGTCCTACCCTAGTGAATCATTTACTCTGGGTTGAAGTCTCAGCTGTGGAGCAATACCAGCAATTAAGTCACCCTGCCCCCCACGGGCAATAACTGGAAAAGGAAAATCAAACCTTCCCACAACCACACACCCAGGGTACCACTTTGGATCATCCTCGGGTGATTGGCCCAGTTTAAGAGGTCCAGATCAATTGCCCCAGTCAGCATTGGTCTCAGGTGGGGGAGTTCAAAAGGTCTCCGACAACTAGATTGCAGTGGTCTGCTGGCAGCTCAGATATGACTCTCTCTGGTGCTCTGTGAGTTCAGAAGGTCCCACGCTGCAAATGAATTAGTCTGGGAAGGTTGATGCCTCCTTCCCCACCCTGCACAGCTGTTGACCCAGTTCCCTCCAATTAGCGGATGCTCCAGCGGTTTGCGCTTGCCTGAGCCACAAGGAGATCTATGTCTCCTCAGCCAGGCCACCACTCTCTGCCACTATTCAGCAGAGGAGCTGAGGCCTGACAATCTCAGGTTCTTAATGGAGGCTGGGGCACTTCAGTCAGTTCCAGCTCTACCCCTGATTGATATTGCTGACAAAAGAGAAAAATGTTGCAGAATTTTTTTCTGTGCTAGCTATATTCCTCTGCGGACCAGATGCTGTTTGAGTTCACAGAAACTGCGACTCAGCCCCAGTCTGTGCCTCTGCGGGGAGCTGGCGGGCGTGTCTCGGCTGTGTTTCTGCAGTCTGTGTTGGGGCGGGCACAGTTAGAGATCACACTCAGCTCTTAGTTCCAGCCATTGCCCACCTGCTTTTGTGTCAGCTATGATACCCTGAGTGCTGGGTGTTTCTTAGGCTCACTAAAGCAGTCCTTCTGGTTTAGCCCCACCCTAGGAGTATGCCATCTCTGTGCATGCATGTTCTAGTCTCTGGCCCCACTGCACCCCGCCCAGGCAGGTATCACTTCAGGTATACCCTTTACTCACAGGGCCCGCGTTTCTGTCCCAGATCTGTTCTTTTAGTGGCTGCCACTGGAGATGATGCCTGGCTTTCTCTGGTTGCCCAGAGAAGCAGGGAGTGTCTCTCCAAAATATCCCCAGGAGTGTGAGCCCTATTGTTCCTGCTGCTGCCACTGCTGCTCTGTGCCACGGGACACTGCGTCTCCTCCCATATGATTCCCGCAGTTCACTGTCTTCGTGCACCTGTGCCACAGAATCAGCACAGACCAGCAGCAGCCCACGCCCTGTCCATTCGTCTCAAGGAGGTGCCCATGGGGGACAGGCTTCCAGAACTCGGGGTGAGAGTGGAAGGGAGTGCTGGAAGTTCAGAATTACAAGTAGAGAATATATACAGTTTTATGCCTGGAGGGAGAGTGCCAGGGCACATTCATATGTCCTCTCTGCATAAGGAGTTCTGGTTTTTTAGAGGGTCTCTCCCATGGGATAAAATAGGAGGGGAATCTGAACTCTTCTCACTTGTTTGCATAGAGTATACTGTGAGCTGTTGTCATGGGGTAGGGGACTCCTGTCCACTCGACAATGGTTTTTTGGGTTTTTTTTTACGTATTATTTGTTTCCTTGGGGTCGCAGCTCGCCTCAGCAGAATTGATGCGCGTTCTTCAACTTTCTCTCTTTGCTGAGCTCCAGATCATCGGCTTCCTCATTAAACTTCTGTCCTTTAACTCTCCTTCTGAACAGGAGCTTATGTGGAAAGCAGACTCCAGTCAGCCATCTTGCTTCCAACCCCTATTATGTTTTGGCATGATAATGACCAAGAAAATACCTATGAAAAATGCATAAAGGAAATGAGAAGGAATTCAAGCATATCACTACAAAAAGTTGGTGAAAAACAAAGAAAGATAGCAACGGAGGAAAAGAAGGACAAAGCCTCAAGATAGACAGAAAACAGTTAACAAATGGTGATAGTAAAGAACTTCACTATCAATAATTACTTTAAATATAAATGTATTAAACTGCAATCAAAAGACCTGGAGTTGCTGAATCAATTTAATATATTAATAATAATAAAATAAGATATTACTATGTGCTATCTACAGGGGACTAACTTCAGATTTAAGGGCAGATACTGAAAGTGAAGGGATGGAAATGTTATTCCATGCAAATGGTAAGCAAAAGAGAACAGAGTTAGCTATACTGATATCATACAAAATAGATTTTAAATAAAAAACTATTATAAGAAGAAAAGAAAGACATTTACCTGACAGAATAATCAATTTACCAGAAAGATAAAAGTTTTAAGTATTTATGCACCAAAACCTCATAGCTCTTACATATATGGAGAAAACTTTGACAGAATTGAAGGAAGAAATAGACAGCAGTACAATGAGAGGGGAAACTTCAATAGCCCATTTTCATTAATGAATAAAGCACCAGATTAATATAGAAATAGAAAATTTGAATGAAACTATGGACCAATTGGACCTAACAGATATATATTTTACCCAACAACAACAGAACATACAGTTTTCTCAAGAGCACATGAAATATTTTCCAGGATAGCTTACGTGTTAGTCAACCAAATAAGTCTTAAATTCAGGAAGGGTGAAATCATCCAAAGTATCTTTCTAATCACAATGGAATGAAACTAGAAATCAATAGCAAAAGGAAACCTGGAAAATCCACAAAAATGTAGAAATTAAACAAAACATTCTTAACCAATGAGTCAAAGAAGTCACAGAGGAAATTAGAAAAATTTTTAGACAAAAGAAAATCAAAAGATAACATACCTAAACTCATGGGCTTCAGCATAAGCAGTGCAAAGAGGAAAGTATATATACTATACTGTAAATTTAAACATTTGTTAAGAAGGTAGATCTCTGATTTATATTTCTCACCAAAATAAAAAATGCAGAAACTTTTGAGAAAATATGATACTTATTCATAATCAAATTCTTTTAGTACCCGTCTACAAAAAAACACATATATGTTGAGCCATCCATGTTGGCACACAGCTATAGTCCTATTGAGGCTGAGCCACGAGGATTCCTTGAGCTAGAGAATTGGAATTTTCAGTGAGCTGTGATCATGTCATTGCACTTGGGTCTGGATGACTCTGACTCAAAAAAAAAAAAAAAAAAAAAAAAATGGCAAAGTGGGAAAAACCGAGAAATTACTTATTGTGTTAAAATATGTCCTCCAAAACCATACTC
>CAUYPK010124044.1:0-12108 GCA_963574355.1 Loris lydekkerianus | reverse complement strand
TATTATTTGATCCTGCAATTCCTCTACTAGGTACATATCCAGATGATCAAAAATTATTTTACAACAAAGACATTTGCACCAGAATGTTTATTGCAGCCCAATTCATAACAGCCAAGACATGGAAACAGCCCAAGTGCCCATCAACCCATGAATGGATTAAAAAATTGTGGTATATGTACACCAGGGAATACTATACAGCTATAAAAAAGAAGGAGACTTCACATCTTTTATGTTCACCTGGATGGAGCTGGAACATACTCTTTTTTTATTTTGTAGTTTGGCCAGGGTTGGGTTTGAACCCGCCACCCTCGATATATGGGGTGGGTGCCCTACCGACTGAGCCACAGGCACCACCCAAACATGTTCTTCTTAGTATAGTATCTCAATAATTGAAAAAAAGTATCCAATGTACTCAATACTACTATGAAATCAATATATAATCACCTACACACTCATACGGATGGCAAAACATAATTATAGTCCAGAAAGTAGAAGGGAAGAGGAGAGAGAGGGGAGGGGAGGGAAGGGAGGATATGGGAGGAGGGAGGGTATTCGTGGGGGACCTCACCTAATGTGCATGATGCAATGGTACATTTTAAAACTATTAAAAAAAAAAAAGAAGACAAAAAAAAAAAAAAAAGAAAAGAAAATCAGGCTTTCTTAACCTCAAAAATAAATAAATAAATAAAATCTACGTTCCAGATTTCTTGCATACAAACAGTATCACTAACTGCAGCCTTGCTGAGTGTTACAACCCTGGTCTACCCGCCCTGCCTAGCTGCAGGGTGCATGCTTTGACCCACATCTCCCATTTCCCGGGGCCTCCCCACTCCGTGGTCCCTGAGCTGCTCTCTGCTTTGGGACAGCTGGTGATCCATTCTCACTGGACAGTGCAGGTCCAGAGCAGAGCCCAGGGAGGCAGGCTGTGGGTCAAGAGAGCCACTGTGGGCATAGGGCACTGTGAAAAGTAAAGTCTGGGTTTCTGAAGAAATGCAGCCTTGGGTTCAAAAAAATAATCTGAGCCCCAAGAGATGTGAAGAAGAGATTCAAAGGTCTGTTCAGTTTCTGGACTCTGTCTTCAGATGCAGCTTTATGCAGAGATGGGCCACACGGACCTGGCCTTTGTATAATTTGAATTATACATAGTGTCCACAAAAGTCTTTATTCAACACATTATCTATGTAGTTGTTATCCCAGATCACAAGTGCAGGGCTCATGGAGCTCAGAAGGAAAACAAAAGACACCATTAAAGCGAGGAAATGACCTGGCTGATGTGAAACTTAGTCTAGATACAATGGGCTCTCAGTGAACTGAGGCTACTCACAGATCATGTTAGAGAAATAAAGGGAAGGCGGTTAACATGGAATGTGACCGTCACTGTCCTGTACTAACACTGGGGGTGTCTGACCCTCGTCCAGCTGTTGCTGAGCTTCGCTGTGTTTGACGTGTAGAAAGTTAGAACCACCATGTTTTCGGGCCTGGCAGCTGGTGCAGGGAAAGGGAAGTCATATTTGTCTCACAGAAGTTAGTTTCACTCCTCTTCATATTTGAGCAAATGCAAGCTGTTCCAGAGTGTCACATTCCATCTTGACCTGTTTCTTTTACCATCTCTCCCTCCCTTCCTGTCCCCTTTTTCTTCCCTCCTCTTTTCTTCTTCTTTTTTTAAATTCCAAGGGAAGATAAGGAAGATGACAAAACTAAACTGGTCAGGCAGGAACACTTCCAAACAGCGACGAGAGAGCGGGAGTACATTCTTATAATTTTATTCAGCTCCACTGTAATGAATGAGGCCAAGATGAGACCATTGGAGATGCTATTTTGACCAGATGAGGAAACCCCATAGTCAGCACAGCTTCTCCTCCTCTGCCGAGCACCCTGGCTGTGGGAGCACGCCTCGTCTTCAGGGGTGACAGGAAGGCCTGTGGGGCACTCCGCACACATGATTTCCCTGGCTCTTGCGATAGCCCCCAAGGGAGACACTGCGTCCTTAGTTTGCACAGGAGGAAGCTGGGATATCCCGTCTGGAGGCCAATCTGCGGGTTGGTGGCAACAAGCTCCTGGCCTCCTTCGTTGGGTGGAGTCCTCTGTGCTACAGGTGTGTGCAGGTGCCTTGCCACATTGTTACCAAGAGAAATATAGGACAGCTGCAAGCTACCAACAGCCCAGCATGAGGTTCCTTCTGCATGAGAGGAGGGTGAGGTGTTTGTGGGCCTTGGCATGCAGGGAAGCTTCCAGAAAAAGGGGCTTAAAGTGAGTCTACCACTAGCAATGAGTAGGGTCTGGGGAGCAGAGGAGTATGGGTGACCCAGGGCACAGGGAAGGAGGCATGAGGCACATCTGGGGTAGGTGATGTGGCCACATCGTCTGCTCATGTAGGGGAGGTGCAGGGTTGCAGCTGGAAATTAGGGATGAGGAGCCTGAATCTGGCAGCAACGTGGAGCCAGTGGAGGCCTTGGAGCGACAGTGAGTAAGGCAGTCAAATCAAGAAATGTGGGATGTGGACGGCAGGGTGCCCTAGTTCAGCCTTCTCACACCCTAGATGAAGAAATGGAGCTAGGGAGGTGAACCGCACCTCTCCAGGCGGCTCAGTCAGGCAAGTACGGGCGCCCCTTTCCTCTCATACCCTGGGCAGGGGGCCATCACTCACACCCTCCCCGACCCCTCATCTCCAGTCGGTATAGTGGCCATTGGCCACACGTGGCTTTTAAAATAATTAAAGTTAAATGAATTCAAAAATTCAGTTTCTCGACAGGCCACATTTCAAATGCTCAATAGCCACGTGTGGCCAGTGACTACTGTCCTGGACATTCTGGGTCTAGAATATGCCCATCACTGTTAAGAGTTGCATTGCTTTTTACACCATATCCCAGGGTCAAGGGCACCGTCTGCACCCAGGGTCAGTGTGAGCTCCTTCCTGGCATGGAGCTTTGTCCTGAGAAGATTCCAGCATCCCCAGAGCTGCCCCAAGGGCCTGGGGCCATTCTATGCTGTTCTCAAGTTTCTCCTCCTCCCTGCTAATTCCCTTGGCAATGCGCCACATGGGCCAGAAATTGCTGGATTGGCAATTTCTTCAGGAAGACGTGGTCTGGGCTGTGAGGGGCACTGCACCGAGAAGGTTTTGCCCCTCAGCCTGGGGCCAGCTTGGGAATCAGGGCCAGGTGAGCAGGGAGCCCCCAGGCCGCAGAGCCAGGCCTGTCTGGGACTGCTAGAATTATCCATGGCAGCCCTCTGTAGTGGAGTTCACCCTTCCATGGAGATTTCCAGATGCCTGTCTCCACTTTCCTCAACGAGAGGTCCCAATGACAGTGATATTTCCAGCTTTCTAGTACCGTGTTGGGGAAATACAGCCTCCTGCTCATTTAGTCAAGGCATTCATTAGTCTTGTTCTTCCTGCTCAGCAGGGGGCATTTTTGCTGGGTGATTTTTATTTGTAGCCACTGGTGCTCACCCACTATGACATACTAACTATGCAAATGAGGGTATTATTAATGAAGGAAAAATTAATCCCGCCACTGTGTCTGGGTCTGCTGTGACAGCTCTGTTAACGCCCCCCGTCTCTGGTGCTGCTGACCACTTCTCTGAGGCCACCACGCATTGATAGTAATAATCAGGGCATGGGTCAGGGACTGGTGCTCACCGCAGACTTTCCTCTCCAGGGTTGGTGTTAGAGAGCATATTTCTTTGTGGATGCACATTTTTAGGACAGGACATTGCAAAATCCTGTCCTCCTTCCCACTGGGTTAGCGGTTTGCAGGAGGGCTGTGCTTGTCCGTGCATCTTCCAGCAAAGCCCCCTATGCAGTACAGGCCCCCCCATGTGCCGCCTCTCAAGCCCTCCCAGTCCCTGCGCCCTGTTTTCCAAATGCTGTCTGCAGAGGACGGGCGATGGCTCTTCCCGAGGAATTGCTCCCCTTGGTGCCTCTGCCCTGACGTAGAGCTGCGGCTGCAGGAAGCTTTCTCCTCGTGCTTGGAGGCCTGAAGACTGCATGAACTTGCACCCAGTGCCGCTTCCCTCCCTGCCCTTTGGTTAACCTTGATTTCCATCCAGTGGCCCTGTGCCCAGCGGAGTCTGCTTTCTGCTATCTGCTTTCAGTTGAGCACTCAAGTGAGCCAAGTCCACAGATTGTTTTTTGGGAACTTGCATAACTTCATCCTGTGCAAAGCAGGAACACCCCCTTGGAAAGGTTGTGCCATTCTGGAAAGCTCCTGAGTCACACCACTTTCTGTCACGAGACTTGGCTGACCCTGAGAAATCAAGTGGGCAGTCCAGCTCTCCCAGCAGTGAGTGCAGACACCATGCACCCTGGGCAGGGGGACGGGGCATCTGGCCACCGGGACGTCCTTGAAACTCTAGTGCATTCACCCTTGGCCAGATGTGGGGCCCAGCCAGCCCACTCTCAGGATTCAGCTCATCCTGCTCCAACCTTATGCCATGGAAGGTAGGGCCTGAGCTGTGGCACCTGCTCATGCTCCTGCCACCTGGACCCTTTCCCCTTTCTTGTTTTTTTTTTTTTAGAGATAGAGTCTCACTTTATCACCATCAGTAGAGTGCTGTGACATCACAGCTCACAGCAACCTCTAATCCCTGGTCTTAGGTGATTCTTTTGCCTCAGCCTTCCGAGTAGCTGGGACTACAGGTGCCCACCACAACGCCCAGCTATTTTTGTTGTTGTTGCAGATTGGCCGGGGCCAGGTTTGAACCCACCATCCTCAGTATATGGGGCTGGCACCCTACTCACTGAGCCACAGGTGCCACCCCTCCCTTTCCCCTTTCCTGCTGTGATCGCAGCTTCCCCCAAGGTGCTCACAACCTTGGTCCCTATGGTGTGAGCTCCCTCCAGTATGGACTCTCAGAAAGGGCCCTTCCCTTCCTGCCAGCATCCTGCCCCTCCCTTCCCACACTGCTGTCCTGTGTCACTTGCTCCCAGCATGCAGTGGCCAGTGGTGGGGAGAGGCCTGTCCCGGGAAAGGGAGGGCAACTGGGGCCTTTAACTCCACACACGGGGCTTCACCAACAAGAATTGCTGCCCATGGTTCTGGAGGCTGGATCCAGGGTCCAGCTGGGCTGGGCAGGGCTAGCTCCCGAAGCTGTGCCATGCCAGCCACTCTCCCTGATTTGCTAGTTTGCCATCTTTGGTGCTCCTTGGTTGGTAGGGGGCTTTTTTCTATGTCAAATTGAGGTCACTGTGTGTCCTCTTAAGAAGAGAGGAGGAGCCAGTCATTGAGAGGGTGACCCTGTGAGGACACAGGGAGAAGATGGCTGTCTACAAGCCCAGGAGCCCCAGCCCTGCAGACACCAAGATGACCCGGCCTTCGGAACCGTGAGGGAACCAAGTCCCATCATTTAGACCTCCCCACCCATGGCTCTTTGTAACAGCAGCACCAGGTGATTCAGACATCCCTGAAGCCTCAGCCTCACCCATGTGCAGCACACAGTGGTCTGTCACAAGGCAGGCTGTGCTGTGAGCCCTCGTCGTGCCCCACACCCAGCCTCGTGGCAGGTGCAGGGGCAGTGTGCAGAGCTCCAGCCTCTGCTCAGATTTGCTACCTGTAGGTCTCTGGTGGGATTCCGTTCCCTCAGAGGAGCTGTCACCCCTGGGGGGCAGGTGGCCCTCAGGTGTGCCTGTCTCCCCATTCTGGCACCTCTGAGGCCTCACTGTGTGTTTCTTCTCTTTTCTGGTCTGTCCTCCTACACATAAGCTGCTGCCTAAAGGCAGGACCTTCACTGGACATTTGTGTGGGCAGGTCCTGGCAGGGGTCAGATCACACTGGCAGGAGGGCCAGGGGCTGAGGTGGGGGTGGACATCCACACTTGCTACTGGGAAGGCCTGGGACCCTGGGTCAGGGAGTCAGCCTTCTAGGCCTCAGACATCATGTGGAAACCGGGGACGTCCCATCAGGTCCTCACATTGGGACTGTGAAGCACTGCACACCGTGACAGAGGAGCAGCTGGCAGGTCCACACCACACCTGGGACAGGAAGCAGTTAGGGGCGTTCCACCCCAAGGTGGCCCTGAGGTGGGCCTGAGGATGCAGCCCCTGGGTAGGGAGGGAAGGCCTCTGCCAGCGAGCCAGCCCCCCACTGTATGGCTTAGGGACCTGCATCTCTTCTTTGATTTCTGAACAATTTACAGAGAATGGCTAATGATTTTATGAATTACGGGAAACAGAGAATGACTTTTTTACTTTCCCACATCTTAAATCACAAGAGAAATTTCCAGATGCCTCAATCAAGTCCATATAATCCAATCAAGAATTTCGTACAATGGTGACTCAGCATCTAAAAAATTAATTAATTAAAGGCAGATTTTGACCCCGAAGACCGAGAGTCAGTGTACTCTGATTTCACTGTCGCCTCTTCCCTACTACAGAAAAGTGGGGGTACTGGACAGAAACTTTGAAAAAATCTGCCTTCTTCCAGTCTCACATCCTCGGGGTGGCCCGAGAAGTGGTCCCCTGCCCCGCACGCCACCAGGTGGGCAGACGGAGGCGTCAGCCCGGCCCTCAGGGTGGGCTGGAGGGTGCACTGCACACCCAAGGTCTTTGCATCCTCAGCACCCTCATGGAGGCAGCTCCACTAGCTTAAGAAGTTAGGCATTTTGGCAACGGCAAAACGGGGTTCAGAGATGGAATGGGTGTGGGGTGCGTTTGTCAAGCAGCTACCTTACACGTGCCCTACCAGGGACCCGGCCTAGCCTCTCTGTTCTTCACCCTGCTCATAGCATCAGTGTCGCCCTGCAGCCAGCTCCCTTCCTTGGGAGAATGGCTCCTTCACCAGCTCGGGGATCTGGTTTTGAGAGAAAGCCATGCACCTACATTCAATGGAATCTGGAATCCCCATCTGTTGTTAGCGACCAGGAAGCCACAAACAGGGGGCAATCTCCCAAACACCACAGCTCATGAGGAAAGGAGGGGAGGGAGGATGGAGTTTTCAACCATGGGGTCCTCCGTTGTCATCGCTGGGCCGCTGGGCCCGTCACCACCACCTCCCCTACTTGGGGAAGGAGTGCCCTTTGATTTTAGCAGTAGCATACTGTGCCTGTCTGTGGGGAGATGGCATAAAAGTTACCCTTGAGAAAGGATGACTTCTGGAGGACGTCTGCAGGGGCTGATCTGGTTCTTTTTATGTTGGTTATTTTAGCAGCACAAATTCTGAAACTTTAAGAAATCTTGGGAGGTGTCCCCTGGGTGGTCTCTACAAGGGTCCTGGAAAAAGAGAAGGAAAAGAAACGACCTTTACGGGCATTAGAAGGGAAGCCATTCTGCACAGCAGTGAGGCATCTGGGCTCACAGAGGGGGAGACCATGCCAAGGTCCTGGGCGAGGAGGTAGGGGCTGAGAAGCCAGGGGTTCCGGGTAGAGGCTATCAGGTCCGTCCGTCCAGACCGGAGGCCCTGGGAATTTGGGTGAGACTTACATCAGTGGGGACATATTTTCCTGTTGTCCTGGCTCTGGGAAGCCTTGGCTGGTCCTGTCTGCCCCAGGCCAGCACGAGTGGGGGGCTCCTCCTCACATACTCGGAGGCTCACTGTGCCTCTGGACTGAACCCACAGCCTGACCAGCACCATCAAACCTGCCCCTGCCACCTGTCTAGCCACCCTGTCATGGCGTCTGGCACTGGATCTGCCAGTAGGATCACCACCTCTGTCAGGGATGAATGTTTGTGTCCCCCCTACCGATCCCAAGGTGATAGTGTTTAGAAAGGGGGGCTGGGAAGGTGACTAGGTCACAGGGTTGGGGCTTTGACAAAAGAAGCCCCAGGGAGCTGCCTCCCCCACCACTTGAGCACACCAGGAAGTTGGCTTCTGGCTTCTGCAACCTGCAAGGGCCAGACACACTCACACCCTGACCCAGCCTCCAGCCTACAGCACCATGGGGACTGTGTGTATTGTTAACAGGCACCGGTCTGTGGGGTTTTGTGAAAACAGCCCTCGAGCGCTGAGAAAACAGAAAACTGTCTTATGTCTTAGAATTAAGATACGGAATGTTTGTAGACAGGCAGAAGTGGCCAGGTGTGCAGAGAGTGACAGGCCCCGGGCAGCAAGCCAGGCCTCCTCCTGGCTGCCAGGACAGGGCCAGGCCGTGAGGACTGAGGACTGGGCGGAGGAGGGATTTAGCGGGGAGGAAGTGTCATGGCCTGGGGTGCTGAGGAGGATGTGAGGAGGGTTGGGGCTCCCGGGGTGTCCCTCACGTGTCCCCTGGTGAATGTGGTGTTATGTCTGCAGTAGCCACGTCTACTTGTTCTCTCTGGCCTTATCCCTATTCCCTGAATTCTGTATTCTCAGCCACATGAAAGAAAGGTTTAAGTGCACATCAGCTGAGTGAGTGGGACTGTGCATGACCACAGCTGCAGCCCTTCTCTGAGAGGGAAGGCGCCCAGCCCCTTGGGACTCTGGGACTCACTGAGTTCCCAGGATCTGCTCTGAGCTGCCACCCCCCCAGCACCTCGGTTCCCTGCACCCAATTGCTGTAGGAGAAGTAGGTGGTAGGCGCTGCTGCCAGGGACTTGATGACGTCAGCTGGTGTCCTGGGCCCCAGGGGAGCAGAGCTGACTGTGCACAGCATGTGGGGAGTGCCACGCTAAGAGAGGAACTCTGTGTCAAGCATGTCCCAGCTTCTCAGGCTGCGTAAGTCAGGACAGATGCAAAGTCTTGGGAAGAGATGCATCATTTTCTGCCGTTAGTTGCAAGAGAGAAAGAGGCGAAGGGAAGGCCAGGACTTTGGGGCCCTCACCCGAGGTTAATCTGGGCCCTGGGAAACAGCAAAGTCTGCACATGTGAGGGGTCTGTGCCCAGCTCTTCACAGGCCTGGTTTGGAAAAATGTGATATTTTATTCATTTACTTGTTTTTACCCTAGAGGTTCTTGAATTTTTTTCTACCTGCTTCTTATTAAAACTCTTGATAGAACTGAATGTGGGCCCTCATGAGTGAGAATAGATAGCAGGAGCCGGTATGGGCGCCTGGTGCTGCTCTGTGCTGAGTATCTCAGAGATTCTGCCAGCCCCTCAGACACCAGTCTCATCTCAGCACTGTCTCACACACAAAGTGGGTGAGTCGGGCCAGGGTGGGGCTGATCTAAATGCTCAGCAGAGTGAGGGAGAGTCTGGGGACAAGAAGGTTTCTTCTCAATCCATTACTCTGGTTCTGCAGAAACAAAAGCAGCTCACAAGGATCATGCAACCTTTGCAAGGAAGGCAACGGTTAAGTGGAACCAGAGCCCCCGTCGGGGACCACTCTTCCCAGCTGCTGCTCACCTAGTGCTCCCTACTCTTGGGGACGGGGTGGAGCCTGCCTACTTTCCTAGACAGACCCTCACTGCTGCCTGCCTTCAAATCTGAATGTCAGACCTGCCGAAGTGTGTGGTGATTAAAAGTGAGGAGAGACAAAGTGGCCCGTGGGCACAGTGGCGGCCACAGGGAGTCAAGTGCTGTGTTTCAGGCACAGTACTTTTCACGGGTCCTTTCATTCCGTCCTATCCTCGCAGTGTAGGCTGTGGTGTGGTAGGAGACTGACTAAGACATGTTATCACCTGTGGGGCTGGAGCTGCGAGCTGAACCCAGGGACTCAGAGCTTGGTGTCCTGCCCTGAGCAGCCAAACACACTGTGGTATGTCCATGTTCACGTGTGAAGCTCTTTCAGTTTCCAAGAGACCCTTACAGCACACAGAGGCTGTGGGGATGAGGGAGGTGGGGTTGGGGGGGTTGGGAGTGTGTGTGCGCCCTGTGCATTTACCCTCGAGCTCTTGAGACTCAGTACACAGCCAGGAGCACATGAACAGGAGGTGTCAGGCCACCATTTTCTGCGTCATTTAAAACACACATCAGCGGCGTGCCTGGTCCTCTACCACCTGTGATCAGGCAACGGTTTGCAGTCAGGTCAGGGCCCCAGGCCTCTCCTGCAGGTCCTTAGGCCTCTCCTGCAGGTCCCCAGGTCTCTCCTGCAGGTCCCCAGGGTTCTCCTGCAGGTCCCCAGGCCTCTCCTGCAGGTCCCCTGGCCTCTCCTGCAGGTCCTCAGGCCTCTCTTACAGGTCCCCAGGTCTCTCTTGCAGGTCCCCAGGCCTCTCCTGCAGGTCCCCAGGCCTCTCCTGCAGGTCCTCAGGCCTCTCCTACAGGTCCTCAGGACTCTCCTACAGGTCCCCAGGCCTCTCCTGCAGGTCCCCAGGCCTCTCCTGCAGGTCCTCAGGCCTCTCCTACAGGTCCTCAGGACTCTCCTGCAGGTCCTCAGGCCTCTCCTGCAGGTCCCCAGGTCTCTCCTGCAGGTCCCCAGGCCTCTCCTGCAGGTCCTCAGGCCTCTCCTACAGGTCCTCAGGTCTCTCCTGCAGGTCCCAGATGTTTCACACAGTGGGTTTACTCTCCCTCCTCCCTGTCTCCATGCCTTGTCCTCCATCTCCTGGAGCATCTGTTCCCTTTTCTTTTAGTCCCAGTTCTGAAGCCGCTGCTCCTGAGCCCCTCAAGGCAGCACCTTTTGGTCCTAGCATCCTGCAGAAGGGGCGCAGCAACCACACTTCCTCCCTCATGACCTCACCTCTGCCGTGTTTTCTGCAGTCCATATCTCTGCCCGGGACTCTGGACTTGACTGTCTAACTACCGGGCATCTCTGCTTGCTTTCTGGTGAGCTCTGAAATGGCCTGTGCAGAGCAGAAACTGCCTAAAAGCACCTTTGATTCTCTGTCCCCTGCCCCATGTACCCAAACCAGTCGCAGAGGGGTCTCTTCCTCTACACTGCCCCCTGTTCTGCCCTCCCACCAACTGTCCTCCTCACCCCGACTCCATCTTGCCTGGAGGCTGCAGCCCATCTCCCGTGGCTCCCAGCTCTCCTCCATCCTCTGCTTTGCACAGAGCAATCAGGGTGGGCTTTGAAATGTCAACCAGTGCGGGACCCCAGCTCTCTCAAGTCCACAGGCCCTACCAGTGTGCCCACCTACTCTGGGCAGGCTTTTCTTCCCACTCCTCAGACCAGACAGAGTGGACCCAGTCTGCGCATCTCTGCCTCCCTCTGCCTGGGGTCCCCTTCCCCCTCTTCTAAAAGTGTTTTTTGTTTTTTCCCCCCACATTTAGTTCTAGCTCAACCGCCATTTTCTCAAAGAGAATTTCCTACCTTTCTGCTTATTTATCTACCTAAGTTTTCTGTCTAATCACTAGCCACCACCTGCAATGTAATGAGTTATTGAATTAATCTTATTCCTTGCTGTCATACCTCCTCAGTGAATGAAAAAGTGGTGGCAGGAAGGGCTTTGCCTAGAGCCACTCCTGGGACATGGAGGCCTTCGGTGAAGACTTGCTCAGACCGAGTGCCTCTCCCTGCCACACTGTTTGTGCCTGAAATCAGGAATCTGCTGGCCCAATCCTTTGTTCCTGGCACACGCCAAGCTCTCGGCAAATGTGTGTTAAATACATAAATGAATATATAAAGAGCATCATTCATTTTTGTCTCTTCTCATTAAAGTTTTTCTGAAGAGCTCTATCCAAATGGCTTTCACGTTAGATTATTTTTGTCCAGGTCGCCACTTCGGCTTTATGAGTGACTGCTTGCTGAAAGCTCGTTAGCAAGATTGCCTTTATGTTTTAAGAGCACACAGTCTCTGAAGCCTAATAAATTTCTTTCAAGACACATGAATCAGATGCCATGTTTCTGAGGAAATACATAGCCCACGCTGGGCCCTTAGGTTTGCAGGGCTCATCTGGAACTTACTGAGTGAGCAAGAAAATAACACGCAGCCTCTCCCTCCTCAACTGCGTGTGTGGGAAGGTCACTCCCCAGAGGGCACAGGAGGCCAGGTGCTCTATCTAGATCCCTGGGCTTTTCAGTTAATACACTAGTGGGAGTGAAATGGCGTTCTAGGCAGAGGGCAGAGCAGGGAGAGATGTGGAGATGGGAGGCAGGCTGGGCCCTGTGCAGGTGGGGGGCAGGAGGGAGGCAGACTGGGTCCTGCGCAGGTGGGGGGCAGGAGGGAGGCAGACTGGGCCCTGCGCAGGTGGGGGGGCAGGAGGGAGGCAGGCTGGGCCCTGTGCAGGTGGGGCGCGGGAGGGAGGCAGGCTGGGCCCTGTGCAGGTGGGGGGCAGGAGGGAGGCAGGCTGGGCCCTGTGCAGGTGGGGCGCGGGAGGGAGGCAG